>JASDQU010735724.1:155486-173628 GCA_032191745.1 Picea mariana | reverse complement strand
TACTCTCAACAACTGCTTCCACCTACTTGGCCATGCAAACCCTGCTGTCAAATAAAACCTGATTGGCCATGCAAACCTTGTTGTCAATAAAACCCATAGACCTTACCTTATATACCTATCGTTGCTCCAGTTCCATCGTCCATCGTTGGTCCAGGTCCATCACTTATAATACCTTTGAACATATTGTAATTTCACCTAGGGCAGTCTACAGAACTTCTGATATTGTTGTAAGCTTGAAATTTACTAACCTCTAACTGGGGACTGCTGGCAATTGAGAAAAGCCTGGTTCCAACTCCTGAGTAAGACAGCGGAATTCTGAGGAAGAGTGTCCTTAGTGAGTACAGCCCAACATGTGAAGCGCGAATCGATGTTGATCTACATTTGGCTTTCGGTGCTGATCTGCATTTGGCTTTCTGGCGCCCTAAGTGAATTCTTGTAGTCTATCTCCTAGCCGCCATAGTGTAGCCGATCACTCTATATGATTTTATCCATTTCCTTTCAATTTACACTCTTAGTCATACTATGTGATTAGAGTGAGAATCGATTTTCTCTATCTATGAGAGAGATAGCCAATCACTATAGTCACTGAATAAAAGTACGTCTACCTGGGGGTTACTGAAAAGGAGTTGTTTTACTCGACGTAGTTAGATATTTTCTTTAGGGGGAGAAGGAGCTACAAGTTCAGGTGCAACTTGATAGGGACAGCCTTTTTTAGCTTATGCCCAGGCCAGAAGATCCAATTTGTGCCTCAATCCCACCAGTCCCCGCCATAACATCAACAGAAGTAGCTTCTTTCCATTGACCAGTGTCATTCGACCCAACACATGCTTCTCGATGGACAACAACGCATTAATCGCAGTACCCAGCAAGCGCAACCCCAATAGATATCGTTTACAATCTCCTGCTCTCCTCTTACGCCTTCTGTTTCAACGATTTTACATGTAGATTTGACGGAGGGCTACTATGATGCAGGAGACAACCTAAAATTTGGATGGCCCATGTCATTTACTTTAACCCTCTTTCCTGGGCAGCTTCTCAGTATGGACCCGAGTTATCTCAGGCAAACCAGCTGGACTACTTGCTTGAGCAATTCACTGGGGAACAGATTTTATAATGAAGGCTCATACAAGTCCCACAACGCTATGGACTCAGGTAATTGGTAAATGTGTGTGTTCAATTTTCATGTCTGTTATATAGACGCTAAAATAAAACTGTATTTACAAATGTGAGAACTGCCACAAGCATAGATCGACATTAACCTGGATTTTCAGAGTGCCTAGATTCTATATATTAGAGATTGGCACCTGGAGAATTTCAAACTGAGAATTTCAAACCACTTTGTGTATTCAATGTTAATCAAATATTGGCTAAAATTACCCATTAAGGTGGGCGATGGGAACATCGATCATTAGTGTTGGGAGAAGCCATAAGACATGGATAAAACAGGTCAATGCCTTCTCTCCTGAAACCGAAGTGGTTGCCTATGCCTCCTCTCCTGAAACCGAAGTGGTTGCCTATGCCTCCGCAGCTCTGTCATTTACAACTATTGCTTGGAAGAAGTTTAATTCTTCCTACTCAAGAATATTGCTTCAATAGTCTCAGTCTCTGGGTATTAAATTCATGTTATTTTAGTTTTCTCACCATGGTGCCAATCCCATTGAACAAAATCCTGTAGTCCGTCGGTGGCAATAAGAGTGCCACCACCTCCACGCAGTTCGCCAGCCATCAGGTCCAAAAACCTGGAGATTTAAGGAGCCTTGCCAATACTGATTCGGGCTATAGCAAAACCTTTATCTTCCTGCCACCGGGGCTATAGTTAAGTGATTTTTTCATCGATGCAAACTGCATGCAAACCAAGTGGAGGAACCTACATGCGATGTGATACAAAGGACAGGTAAGCAAAAGTTTTAATTTTATTTAAAAGTAATAAAATAAAATAATTAGCATGGAGAATCACGTGCACTTCATCCAGAGCATCCAGAGTGTGAAGATAATATTGTGTCAGAACTTATTTTTTCAAGTCACCTTCTAAATTTAAATGTCTATTTTAATTCACATGAATTCAAAATTGAATCACAGTGATATAAAAAATCAATATCAAATCAAAGTTCGTTCTAAAATCCGCATTGTTTTCTCCAAGTTTGCAATATTGTTTGGATACTATTAGGTTTGAGGTTTTGTTTTATCTCAATTAATCTATCAAATAACTGGATTTCAGTAGGGTTCAGGAGGAATTAGATAAATCACCATATCATGTTCAACCACTACCGGCCGGATAATAGTTGGGTTTTTATCACCATTCTAATGGATCTTGGGGACACACGCGTTGTGTTTCCTTGTTAACTAATTCATAACTACAACTAATGACCCAATTAACAAATGTCGACATCTCCCTTTACCCCGATTAATATGCTAATAAGATTTGTGCTCTAAACGGACCTTTCTGCACAGCTTTTGTTTAATCGAATATTAGAACTGGAATTATGTCCAGAGAGCATCATAGTTATAAGTGTAGCAAGAAAACCCAAAACAAAAGGCACTCAGTCTATTTTGGGGGAATCCCCGAGTAGAATTTGTTGCTTTATGTGACCGCCTTCGGACTTGCTTCTCCGATGAAACAGTGGGTCAAATTCATTTCCTGCAACTCAAAGGTTGTAATGTTGTTTGCTCAACTCTTACTGATTATTCGGGGAGTTCTCGGCAGGGAATTGTTTCTTTGCAACTCCCCTTATTTTAGGTTGGTACGACTTAACTATGTCAATTGATATTCACTCGGTTTTGTTTATTATTTTAGGTTGGTATATATCAACTTTGTTGATTAAAATGGAATTCCAGATGGTAGATCCAGATGGAATTCTTAATCTAACCCATGACCATTCATATGTGGAGATGGAATTCTTAATCTAACCCATGATCATTCATATGTGGGGCATAGCCAATCAAGGTTATGTGAATTTTTATGGCTATTTATATTTTGACACATGGCATCACTTAAACTAGAATATATTCTCTTTAACAAAGGAATCATACAATGTGCATATTTTATATTTTCATTTAGAGGCAAAATGACATTATTAGGTAGACTTGTGCATCTATGGAAAGGAGTATCAAGGTCTTGTAAGTATGACACATGACCAATTAATTAAAACAATAAAACCAATTGAAATAGTAATCAAAACAGGGGAAATCTATGAAAAAATCTAAGGCCAAAGAGAAACCTTCATGTTGATTCCCAAGAGGAGGAACGATCAAGCTATTATGGGTTTTCTCTATAGTAAAACAAAAAGATCCAATGACAAAAATACTAAATAAATCTTGTGAAGAAAATTAATCTTTCATGTTATTGAAGGAGGGAACTCCTAAAACTCAAGGAAAACTAACAACATTGAAAATTAGGAGGTAACTTAATTTACTAATTGGAAACATACGGGATTAATTTAGTAATAAAAAATACTTTTGGGAGAATATTTTGCACCAAGTTTGAGTCAATATTCACAATGCCACTTTATGTGAAAACTAATGAAATTGCCTTCTAGGTAAATATGTCATAGTTATTGGGAGGGATTGGTTGTAAAGGCATTATGTTTTGGTGAATTTGTATGAATAAGATATTAATATGTGTAGACGATCTTGATAGATCAATTATATTAGAAGGATCAATGAAATTGTTGTTTACTAGACAAATTAATATGATGCAACTAAAACATAGTATTAAAAATCGAAGCAATTAGGATGAAACAACCTTATAAGACCATATTGCATTGAGAGAATTTGAGGATGTATTTTGGAAAAGTTACATAGTTTTCCCTTGTGAAAAAAGTTTGATTTCACTATTGACTTACCACCTAAAGTAGAGCTGATGCCCACGGATCCTTATAATATGATTATGCTTAAGTTATTACATTTAAGGGGAAAAGTTTAGAAGTTAATGGATAAAGGATTTATAAGACTTAGTGTATCACCATGAGGAACACCGATTTTATTTGTTAAGAAGGACGACACAATAAAATTGTTTATTAATTATTGACAACTAAACAAAGTGACAATAAAGAATAATTACTCATTACCACAATGTAAAAATTTATTTGATGAACTCAAAGTAGGAGAAGTTTTTTCTAATATTAAATTGAGATCTGTTGGATTACTGAGAGGGGGGTGAATCAATAATAGAGATTTTTAATCCTTTTAACCACAATATGCAAGTGTTATTTATCTTTATGATCAATATAGCATTATCATCCAATAAGTGCAGAGTAAATAAACCATGAAAAATGAACAATCATACACATACATAGTACACCATTGTTTTTTACGTGGAAACCGAATGCGGGAGAAAACCACATAATGATTTTTCTTATTTGTCTTTAAGAATTACATTCATTGGAAGCACCAACTTCCTTTGTTTTCCAGCTGCAACTGAAAGGAGGTTTCAACCCCCTATTTTCAGGTTACAACCTGAGGGAAGCTCGAACTCCCCAATTCTTTGGCTACAACCAGAAGGAGGTTACAACCCCCAATGTTCTCTAGCTACAACCAAAAGGTGGCTACAACCACCTATCATTTCCCTGTCCAACCTTCCTAAAATATAAGTGTCAAATGTAGAAACTGAATATGTCATTGTCACAACCTGTTATGTCAAATCTGTCACTGAGAAACCTGTCACTGTATACTCATCAACCAATCTGATCTGATCACATATACCTCAAACATTATACCACAAGTTTGTACCTCAAACCATGTGCTAGAACCTCACTATTATACAACCTCTATCTGTACCAATGACTTTAGGCGCAACATACCTCAACCAAAATCCATCAAACATGAACCAATACTAAACTTGAGTAGATCTGCCTCAGATCAACTCTATAACAAACCCTAAACTTCCAAGAGGGCATCCAACAGATTTAGAAGGAAAACCCTCAAGCAGATTCATAAATTCAACATTACACATATGAAAACGATACCCTTTTTCTTCTTGTAGCGTTCTGTTGCCATGGTTTTGTTGTCGCGATTCTACTACCTCTAATCTGTTGCCGCAATTTTTTTGTCGCACTTTTTCTACAACGATTTTTCTACTGCACTTTTCCTACCGTGATTTTTTTGCTGCATTTTTCTGCCGCAATTTTTCTGCCACACTTTTCCTACCGCACTTTTCCTGCTGCACTTTTCCTACTGCGATTTTTCTGCTGCACTTTTTCCGTCGCATTTTTTATGCTGCACTTTTCCAGCCACAATTTTTCTGCCGCACGTTTCTCTATCAATAATACCTGCACAAATAACCTTTCACAAAATAGATATTCAATGATATTCAATAGGTGTTAATGGGAGAGTCTTTCTCTCTTATTTATACTTCCATGTAGCTTCCTCAAGGGGTTACCTTCTAACCAACTTAACCCACTTTCCTTCTTTTAGTGCTAACCCACTTCTAACTCACTTTGCTACAAATAGTAAATTCTCCACTTCTAGTTGCAACTAAATTAATTTTAATTATTTTCTTATTGCAACAACTTAACCCATGACTAATTCCTAGTTTCACCCACTCGACTAGTCAACTTCTTCTACGAGCTTCTAAAATTAATTTGACTTCTTTGACCTTCTAGATAATTCATGAGGGTTATCCACTTCATCAGGCCATAACTCTCTAACCATGAGGAGTTATGTGGCATTCCACATATCACCGGAAATGACATGACATGTACTACCCATCTATAATAGTCTTACCTGCAAATATATTAAAATTCATACAATTATACATCAATCAAACTGAATTCCCGTAATCATATTGTTGGGGCTACCAGACTTGCTTTAAGGGTTGACATCAATGAAAACCATCCCAATTATTCAACAATTATAAACGATTGATGAGACTTAGTGTATCACCATGAGGAACACCAATTGTATTTGTTAAGAAGGATGACACAATCAAATTATTCATTAATTATTAACAACTAAACAAAGTAACAATAAATAATAATTACTATTACCACATTATAAAAATTTATTTGATAACCTCAAAGTAGGAGAAGTTTTTTCTAATATTAAATTGAGATCAAGGTATCATCAACTACGAGTTAAAGAAAAAGATATACCAAGAAAATTTCCAAAAATAAATATGGGCATTGTGAATTTGTGGTAACATGATTAGGATTTTAAAATGCCCACATGAATTTTATGCACTTGATGAACACTGTGTAAAAAAGTATATATTGGTATTTCTAAATGATATTTTGGTATTTTCTCAGAACAATAAAAAACATGAGCAATGTTTTTTTATTAATGTTACAATGTCTAAGGGGGAAAAAATGTATGTGAATCTATTAAAGTGCCCATTCAATACAATAAAGATTAATTATCCTATACACATTATATCTAGAAAAGGTTAAAGCCATTATGGAATGGTCAATATCATTATGGGTTGGTAGGTTATTATCATAAGTTTGTAAAAGTTTTTATGCGAATAGCCAATCCACTTACATAAAAGGTTAAAGCCATTATGGAATGGCCAATACCATTATGAGGTTGGTAGGTTATTATCATGAGTTTGTAAAAGTTTTTATGAGAATAGCCAATCCACTTACCTATTTTCAAAGGAAGGGTACTTGAAGTTTAAGTGTAGTAAAAAGTATAAATGTAGTTTAAAAAAGTTCCCATAATTATACCTGGTTTATAGTTACCTAAAGTTGATGCAGATTTTGAATATGCATGTGGTTATTAAAAGGTCTGTGTGGTGTATTTACACAAGAAAGAAAAACATAGCTTATGAGTCGAGCAAATTGAAGGATGTTGAGAAAAACTACTCAATCCATCACCTAAAGTCAATGTTTGTAGTGGTCCATTCTTTATAGAGTTAGTGTCATTTACCTATTGGCATGTAGCTTTTATATTCACATGTAGCTTTTATATGAGCATATATCATTATAATTTACAATATTTGTTCACACTAAAATTGAATGTCGTGTATAAACGATGGATATAATTTTCAAGTGAGTATGAATTTGGAATAATGTATGTGAATGAAAATGCCATGTAAAAATGATGGATATAATTTTTAAGTGAATATGAATTTGGAATAATGTATGTGAATGAAAATGAAGAACAATGTCATAGATGATTTGAGTTGTTCATGACAATGATATTTCATTGAAAATAGTTTTAAAAATTTTGAAAATGAATATTTATCTATGGTATAAAGAAGCGAGATCGTTGGATCATATGGATGGATATAGTGAAATAATTATAGGATATACTTTTCATGGTTATGAATTACTCTACTCCATACATCTTGGTATATATTACTCTACTCCATACATCTTGGTATATATAAGATTATAATAAATCTTTAATGTAACATATTCAATTTTTAATTGGGTTACGGCATTGCTAAAATGATTTAATGAAACTTTTTGATACCAATTATAAATGTGGAAAATAACACATAGTATGACATTCAAGCTCATTCAACACTCCATACTAAATAAAAAACATAAACATAAGTATTCTTATTGTGCAAAAAAACAACTAATTACAGACAACATCATTCAACCACATAAATAGAGATTTGAGTGCATCATTTTGCTCACAACAAGCAACAATAACCAAATATATCTCAGAGTAAAATGCACAACAATTATAACAACATTATATGTGAATAAACACAATAAATAAGAGCACTTATATTATAAAAATGTGCAACCTGATGTAGAGGATGGACATTGCTCCCAACCATAGATCTATTGTTCCAGTTTTCAACAATGAGTCACCCCCGAGCTGGGGCTATGAATCCACAAGAGATGGTGGTCCCTAAGGCTGGCTAATGTCTCACTCTCAACAATCAATTCCCACAACTAATATGATTCCACCAGCTCTCTTCCCATGAACCTGCATAACCTAAGGGATGGAACCCCCCTCACTTCTGATAGTCCCTTAGGCCTTTCCACTCCCCTCCAGGGTTTCCAACATAGGTTGAAAAACAATTCTACTTGCTAGGACCTCAATAATTATACAACTACAACACAAATTCCCCCATTAGCAAAACCTGAGCTTCCTTTGATGAATTTTGAACAACGAGTTACTCCCAGGCACACAACGTTTTTCTCCACGAATTTTCAGCTCCAAACTGTTTCCAAACTTGCCCACAATAGCTACCTTCAAGCTTCAACACTCATAACTCCATTGTTGGCCAGAAAACTCCATGTAAAAACAACTCTCCATGCAAAAATGTGAATGTGCATTGTTGGTCTCCTACCCATACAAATTTCCTATTTTCTCTTGCTTACTTGACTTGCCCTCTTCCCCAAGCTGATTATACTCAGCCCCCATGCTATAAATAACTATGGGAAGTGACTTTCACACCAACCCTCTTACATGAATTCAATGATTGAGATATAGAACACTCAATAGCTAATGGAAGGTTCATGGTAATGCTAATTTAGAAAGAAATGGTTTGGGTTTAATAAACACGGGTAAACTCTCCCCATTGGACCCCTTCACTCTCTTGTGGATACTTAGTCCCCAAATCTCCATCCATGTCCATGTGCAGTTCCTGATAGATTTTATTCATTATATTAAATTTACATCATTTTCATATTACATCTCTTTGGCTCTTGGCCATACATTACATTTACAATATACTTCGCTAATTTAGTGTTTGAAAATGAATATGTTACATTTAAAAGTTATTTTATTGGTTATATATGAAAAATGGTAGAGTACATTTTATAACACATTATTTGGAGTTCCAAAGAATTAAAGTAGAGCACATGCATTCAACATGGTATTTGTATGTTTATGAAATTCCAAAAAGAAAGTGGGCAATGGAGTTTAGCACTTGATTACCTATGATTAGATTTAGTCATGATTTTATTATGTTAAGTGGTGAATAAGTTAATTACAGATGGACATTTCATTCCAACAAAAACAACATATAAAATATCCACAAGAAAAGTTTGTGAGTAACATTTTGAAATTACACGATGTAACTGAACATGTGATTTCTAAAAGAGATTCCATGTTCACTTTAAGATATTGGATAATTCCTAATAGATCATTAGGGACTAAGTTAAGTTTTATCTTTGTAGACCATCCATAAATTAATGGCCAGACAACACAAGGGAATAAAGTATTAGAGGATATGATGAGAATATACTTTATGCATTAAAAAAGAGCAATTGGGAGACTAATTAACTTTAGCGAAATTTTCATATCACATCAACCATTTATATCACTCAATATTTTGAAGATCTACGTGGAAGGAGGTGTAGAACACCATTCAACTAATTAACTTAGTGGATTTTTCTTATCACATCAACCATATGTATCACTCAATATTTTGAAGATCTACATGGAAGGAAGTGTAGAACACCACTAAGTTGCAATAATTTAGAAAAAAAAGTGGCGATAGATTTATATATGTTGAAAGAAATGGAATTGTCGATTATTAGATATAATTGAAGGTGATAATAATAGAGAAAATAATTATGCACACTTTACATTGGAAATGGAGGCGACATATTTTAATAAATTTTTATATTAAAAAAAAAGCAAAGACATTTTAATTTAATGAATTCTCATATTGAAAATTGAAACCAAAGCACTTTAATGGATAGTGACAAAAAATGAACCATGTGATTTGCCTTCACTATAATAAATTCTCTTGTTAGAAATAAATTCATGATTGATTATGTTAACTACATATGTTGACTCTTTTCAGAATTGTAGCAAGCATAATGCATGGTGATAAATTCTTATGTCAACGATAATTTATTGTAATAAATGCTCATATTAAACAAATGTGCTTATTTACTTATATTGACCAAAAGTATTCACAATAACAACATAGTCATTTGCATGGAAGTAGGGTATGCTATAATTTCACGTTTTGATTCCCTTAAGAGGTGGTGGGCACACATATTCTTGTCTAGAGGATACCATCATAGTCATTAAGTCAAACCAATTAATACACACAAAGTCGTAAAAAAAAAGTGTCTCCTTGATATGGGCCAAAGTAGCACTTGTTGATGCTCCTCCTCCTAAAGAAGTGTCTACTCCTCTTCAAGAAGTGCTTGCTTGGTGTTGACCAAATCTTCCTCAAATAATCTTCTATCATTCTCAAAAAGTGCCCTTTCACTAGTATTGAGTAAAGCTTGAGAGTGCTTTCATCTCATCCTTTCACAAAAAACTTCAAAGATTTAAAAATGTATGCCTGTGAAGTGCAATTATGTTATAAAAAATTAAGGTTTTAACTTTTTCTAACTTAGATGAATCATCTTTAAAATTGAATATTTTATCAATATATAAACATAATGAATAAAAATCTTGATTTTTTAGGTAAAAAAATTACATAACAGCAAAGTTTAGTAAAAAATTGCCGAGACTTTCACTAAAGGCTTTGAAGTGCAATTATGTTAAATAAAAATTAAGTTTTTAATTTTTAATTTTTAATTTACATGAACCATCTTTAAAATTGAATATTTTGTCAATACAATGAAAATCTTAAATATTTTGAGTAAAAAATTATATTCAAATTTATGGAGAAAAATTTTGTATTTCCTATAATATATTAATGCATTTATGATTAAATTTTTATAAAAAAAAAATGAAATAATTGAATTTATCTTTTAATTTTTCAAATCAATATCTTCAATATTAAAATCTTCTTCCTTATATTTCTAAGCCAAAATTTTTCTCCTTTCAAATTTTAAACCAAGATAATTAATATAAAATTAGTTTTGAAACCAAGATAATTAATATAAAATTAAAAACTAATTTTAAACCAAGATAATTAATATGAAATTAAAAACTATAGGCATACTATGCTTATTAATTTGAACAAATTATTTTATCAGATTTTAATACTATGCTTATTAATTTGAACAAATTATTTTATCAGATTTTAATAAACTTTATTCAACTCTAATTTTATTTGCAACTAAATTTTAATTAAAATAATAATCAACTTTATTTAAAATATTATTATTATTAATATATTTGTATTTAAAAAAATTAGATTAGTGAAATTAAGGTGTTGTGACCACATCACAAAATTTTAATTTCCTCCAGGATCATGTTCATGTGCGGTTTGCAATATTCTTTGCAAATAAATCATTGAAATGAGAGCATACCAATATAATAATTTTTTATATTGAAAAAAATATGAGCCAAAAGCATTTCATTGTAATGAATTTTGTATTGAACAATTGAAGCTAGAGCATTTCACTTTAACAAATTCTTATAGTGACCCCAAAAAAGAATCGTTCGTTTTGCTTTACTATAATAAATTCTCACGTTAAAATAAAATCATGATTACATTGTACACTCTTTTTGAAATTGGAGTTAGTGCAATTGATTGAAATGCATTCTTATACCATAGAATTAGATTATTAGATTAAAGGCTACTTTATCGTAATAAATTCTCATACTCCAAACAAGTGCCTATTTACTTGTGTTGACTAGAAGTACTCATAGTAACAATAGGAGGACCCACACAAGACCCTTGCAGTTATTTCATTGTCCCTTGAGTTAAGGTGTAGTGCAGTTATTTCATTGTCCCTTGAGTTAAGGTGTAGTGATAAACAAGTGGGAGTTATCCTACATGGTTTATGTTTGATTTCCATTGGATCATGCTGTTTTATTTTACTTAGGAGTCCTTTAAGCGACATGTCCCTATTCTAATAGATACAAATAAATTATAGTGATGGGTTGGGAGAATAAATCCCAAACTCCCCAAAAACAAGGGGTGTTATCTTGAAAAAAAACTAATAAGAGGATAATCATGTAAGAGGATAATCATGTGGATAAAAGTGAGGTATGTTGTAATTTTAGTTTCAATTCCCAAAAAGGTTGAGGGCTCACAAATTCTTTTCTAGAGAAAACTTTTATAATTAATACATATCTTAATGCAAGTGTTTATAAAAACACCAATACTTAGTTAATGGAGTGAAGTGTTTATAAAACTATAGTTTAAATGTGCAAAGTTTGTTTGTTTTGTTTTTTTCGATTATATTTTTCGGTGATATTTTGCCCGAAATTCGGCAAGATATTGTTGGGTCTACATAGTTGAGTAGTTAAATTTGTGTAATCTAAATGCTCTAGAGGTTTTTCAACATGCTGAATTCATTTCTTCATTCAAATAAAATTTAAACAACAAAAAGTTGTGATTTCGTGCGGATTTATGTTGTCGGATTTCGGCGAGGAAGGAAAAAAACATAGAACAATTAGACAACGTTGTTTATAAAAACACCAATGCTTAGCCAAATGAGTGAAAAAAATGTCTCATTGTTGAGTTGATAGGACTAGTAGTTTCTCTTGCTCCTCCTTAAAAAGTGTGTTCTTGGTGTTGACCAAATCTTCCTCAAACGTTGATTGCTCTTTTCATAATCATTACTCATCTTCCTCAAATAATGCCTCCTCCTTATAGTACCTATTTCTCAAAAAGTGCCTACTTGCTAGTATGGGGCAACGCTTCCTAAAAGCACATCTCCTCCTTCTTGGATGGGTGGTGACAACACACACCTTGCACTTATAATGTTATAATATGAGGGAGGTTTCTCAAGCGTTTGGCTTTCCATATATTTGGAAAATCGTGAGATGTTTCATTGAGACTTGTAATTCATTTCTCCACCCTTGACTCTAGCAATAAAGGATATCGTTGGCCCCCTCTATTATTGTTTGTTGTATGATGTGTTTTCATTCATTTATCTATTTATAACTTTGTTATGCAAGTGTGATCCCAACAATTGGTATGAGAGGGTATGGTGCGCAATTCCACTTCAAGGGAATCGAGGGTTTGGCCCTTTGTCTATGAAAAGGAAATTCCAATGAGTTTGAAATGTGTGGCCGCATGAGGAGGAAGGACAACCTGTGAGGGGCGATGTGGAGTAGTTGAAGCTGCGAAGGTACAATGCGCTTCCCAATTTGATAGAGGCCAAGCGGAGGCATTGCTCAACATATGCTAGGAGAAGCACATGGATGCTAGGAGAGTCATGTGGGCAAGTGGAATTTCGGGCCATGGCCGCGATTCTCTCGAGGAAGCATATCATACGAGACGAGACATACATTAGGGTCGGAATCGGTGGTGTTGTCGATTCGGGATAGCTTGAGGCGATAAGGCGCGAAGGNTGGCTATGGTGGTGGTGGGAACCCATTTCACGCCATGCACAAATTAGCGCCTGGAAAGAAGGTGACAACCATGTTGTGTGCATCGAGTGCATGCCCATAGGTGAGTGGACCAGCGTCAGAGAGCGGATGCGGTGGTGTTCTCTGCAACAGTTTGAGGGGCGGAGCAACATGAGCTTCGACGGGGGTGTTCAAAGGAGTACCAAGTCACTGCACTATGCAAAAAAAAAATTGTGGGAGGTTTTGAATGCAAAGTTCAAGGTGGAGTTAAAATTTTAATTATATGTAAATGAACGTGCGACTATAAGACTTAGTTAGGCATGCCTACCTCGAGTTTGAAACTTCACTGGTAAAGTCTAGACGTAGACTCAGGTGATAGGGGGATCATGAGGTATTCCCGTATACCTTGAATTTTAAGGAGGTTTGGTCGGATTTGGTCAAGGAAACCCCAAAAATCAAGTTTAAGCGGGGGTGGATGTTAGGACAATAGTTTTGGTTTCGGGCACATGGTTTTGGTAGATCGTGGTTTTAAAGCCCATGGGTTGCATGTAATGAATCCTTTAAAACGGTTTAGGATAGTCCATTGAAATTAGCCTGGAGGTGAGGGGTGAAGGCTTACTTGGATGACTTGGCTAGATTCAGTGAAGGGAACAAAGAAGTACATATTTGTTGGTTATGGTGATGGAGTTAAGGAATATAGATAGTGGGATCCTACTGTCCACAAAATTATCACTAGGTTAGATATCTACATGGAACAATCCGGAGTTGTTCAGGATCACAAAGGGAGATTTGCTTGCAAACTCAGGGAATCATTGTATGGCCTAAGGTAACTAGGAAATAGTACAAGATGTTTGATTCCTTCATGGTGAGACAATTTTTTTACTAGAAGTGAGTATGATCATTGTGTTTACATCAAAAGTTTCAATGACATATTCATTATCTTGGTGTTATATGTTGATGATATGTTTGTTGAAAGAAAATCATGGTTGAGATTAATAGGTTCAAGGCTCAGTGGGCTAGCATATTTCAAATGAAGGATTTAGGAGCAACAAAACAAATCTTGGGCATAGAAGTACACAAAGATGAGAAAAATGGTAAGTTGTGGTTATCACGATATAAGTCTATGGTGAAGATACTGATGAGGTTGAGTATGAACTTTGTGAAACTGGTAAATATCCCTTTAGCTTTTTATTGTAATATTTCTTCAAGTTTATGTCTTGGTAGTAATAAAGAAAATTATTATATGTCTCATGTATCATATGCTAATACAGTAGGAATATTTATGTTTGCGATGAAATGTTCAAATATTTCACATGCATTTGGTGTTGTCAGTGGACACATAGAAAAACTAGGTAAAGAGCATGGAAATGCGTGCTTCAATATCTTAGAAGCATGGCTATCACCTACAATGGTTGCAGTGATTTAGTCTATTGTTATGTTGATTTAGGAAATTTGGACAAGAGAAGATCTACCTTATGTTATGTATTGCACGAATGCAAGGATCTATTGGGTAAGTTTGGACAAGTACAAGATAGGGTATTCTGTGGTGGTCAAAGCATTATGCATTTGACTAACACTCCAATGTATCAAAATTGGACAATGCATCATTTTGTAGGATAGGTGTCTGATAGGGGTGGAGTGGTCCACAATGAAGCAAATTGTGCATACATGTTCATGTAACCAATATTCTTAGAGAAGTTGCAGTGGCGTTTGACTTCTCTTGGCTTGTAGTATGAATTTTATGTAAATATGTCATGTACATACTAATGGTTGTAGTATGCATTTTATGCACTCTTTTGTTGAGTGCATCAACCACCTTGTTCTCTTTTTCTTTTATGTGCCTAATATCAAATTTATATTCACTAAGAAATTCCATCCATGTAGTTTGTTTAGCATTTAGTGTTGGCTATTCAAACAAGTATTTCAGACCACTATGGTTTGTCCTTAATTCAAATTTTATGCCCATAAGGTAATGCCCCCACATCCTTAAGGCATGTACTATGGCTTCCAACTCTAAGTCACGTGTGGCATAACTTATTTCATGATCCTTCAATGTTCTGGACTCATAACAAATTACATGCACATTTTGCACAAGGACTCCTTTGAGCCCTTCCTTGTATGCATCTGTGCACACAACACAATCTTCATCTGGATTTGCGATTTTTAAAATAGGGGCACTAGTTAGAAAATCCTTTAAGCACTGTAATTTTTCTTCACACTTGGAAATCCACTCAAATTTCAGTCCTTTCTTTTTCAAATATGTTATTGGGTGTGGAATCTTGGATAATCTCACAATGAATCTCCTGTAGTAACTAACTAGGCCCATAAATGATCTAACCTATGAAACATTTGTTGGTGCTGGCCAAATTTTGATTGCTTCAATCTTCTCCAAATCCACTGCTATGGTATCTTTTGAAACAATGTGACCCAAATAATGGATCTACTTTTGATAAAATGTGCATTTACTCAATTTGGCATACAATTAGTGCTCTCTCAGCACTTGTAGAACCATCCTCAAATGTCTCTCATGCTCCTCTTTTGTCTTGGAATATATAAGAATATCATCCAACAATACAATGGGAAACTTGTCCAGAAAATCTCTAAACGCCCCATTCATCAAACACATAAATGTAGCGGGCGCATCTGTCAATCCAAAAGGAACCACCACAAACTCATAGTGTCCACAACTTGATCGAAAGGTTGTTTTGCTAGTATCTTATTCTCAAATTCTCACTTGATGATAGTCTGATCTCAAGTCAATCTTGGAGAATATATTCTCTCCTTTCAGTTGATAAAAGAGATCATCAATCCTTGGAAAAGTATATTTGTTCTTGACGGTAACCTTGTTTAGTTGTCTGAATTCAATATATAACCTCAACATTTCATCTTTTTTCTTGACAAAAGGAGTTGGGACACCCCAAGGGGAAACACATGGGTATATGTACCCTTTCTTTAACAACTCTTCTAGCTACATTTGCAACTGTTTTATCTCTAGCGTGCTCATTCTGTAGGGACTTTTGGACACTAGAGAAGCTCTAGGAATTAAGTCAATAGATAAATTTATATCCCTCTTTAGTGGCAATCCTGGAAGCTCCTCAAATACATCTTCATATTATTTCAAGACTAGATAATATTCAAGACTTGGCTCCTTATCCTTTATTGGATCTTCCAGATGGGATACATAGATCTGACACCCTTTCCTATGACTTTTTTTTCAGCTGCAATGCCGAAATCTCTCAGATATATATAGGCCTTGGAATACTTTGTATTTTCCTTGAATTCCCTTTTTCATCAAGGCATGTGAAAACCTTGTTATAACAATCTAAAACAACACGATGCTTTTCTAGCCAATCCATACCAATCAAGCAGTCATAAGACCCAAGCGATGTGATGTTCAAATCCACCTTAGTGTTAATTCCATTCATGTTGATATGGAATTCTTTAACAAGCTCATTAATTCTTCTCTTGGTTCAAGTAGTTTGCTGAACTAACCAAGACATTTCACGCTTACATTTCTTCAATTTAAATCTTTCAAATAGATTTAGATCTATATAGCTATGATTAGCTCTAGAATCAATTAAAATATCTATGGTCTGATTATCAATCTTTTCTTCCACTTCAATAATTTCGGATTGATAATTTTCTTGTCTATTGTCGGATTGATAATTTGCATAGATCCTTAGCATGCTTTTCCCCACGTCCTCTAATGTCTCCTCTTGCTTGATGTTATGCATAGTCTTCATCTTATCTCCTCGGTGAGGATAATATTTATATATGTGATCTCCTTCACATCCCCAACAATTTATGGGATGTTATCTTGGCCTCTTTCCTAAGAAATCTGTCACTTTATGATCACCTTGAGATGGTTTCCCTTACTGATGTGCTTGAGAACTATTCCTTATGAAAGTTGTCTTGAATGCTTTCTTCCTTTGATCCATATTTCCTTTATTTGTGTCATCCCGGGCCCTTTGGAAAGTTGGCCTTCATATATTTTTATCATACAAATACTTGGACTTCCTTATGGCTTCTTCTAAATTCTTAGGTTCATCAAACTAAATTTTATCCTTGTAGAAGGATGGAAGTCCACTTAGGAACCTTTGAATTTTGACCTTCTCATCTCTGATGAAGCTCACATACTTGAGAAGTTCCARGAAATTTTTCTCATATTCATCCATAGTCATGTTCCCAAGTTTGAATTCAAAGAACTCTTGCATCTTCTTGTCATAATAATTCTCTGACAAGTACTATTGCTGAAAATATGTCTTGAACTTCTTCTAAGAAAATCTTTTCTCATCAATGTCCTTAACTTTCTTCAACTGATCCCACCATATATATTCCTTTCCTTGAAGGTGGTAGATTGAAATTCTAGTTTTTTCACTCGATGAGTAATCATGTAATTGTAAATATTTTCTCATTCCCAACAACCATGGTTTTTCATCTTCTTCTTTCTTATTTTTTCCATCAAAAGATGGTGGCTTGATTTTCCTTAGCTCTTCTTGCAATCTATTTGATCCATGTCTCCTTCTTTGATGTCTGATAGGAGCCATATTTGGGCTACTTTCCAACCTTGAATGTGCATATTCTCTTCTAGTCAAGTTCCCTGGGGAATTATGATGTTGATTCTTGCTAGCACTCCTTGATCGTCGAGATCCTCCATGATCATCCCTCCTATCATGAGATCTAGATACTTCCACTTTCCTTGCACTAGCTTCCCACTTTGTGCACAAATATTTTTTGACTTGATTTTGAAGCATATTCAAGATTTGTAGTATCTCCTCTTGAGTTTTCACGATTCTTTCCTTATCATCTTTATAGCTCCGCACTTCTCTTTGTAGGCTTCTCATAGTTACAAACTCCTGCTAGTATCTTCTTCCACTAGACTTTATCTCATCATTTCCCATGCTGACATGTAGACTGTTGATCTCTTATTTGTGGCTATAAGACCCTTGAGCATCCTCCATATCTCTATTTATAATATAGGAACTAAAGTATTCTTTCCTTTATCTCTAATTATGCAAGAATGTGCATG
>JASDQU010735724.1:75795-89566 GCA_032191745.1 Picea mariana | reverse complement strand
GTTCTCATACCCTCGACTCCTATTTATACTAAATATGTCTATCAAAAGAAGCATCTAGAGGAAGATCCTTCTAGAAGCGGAAGCTTCTATTAGGTCTTCTTACATTCGACTTATTCTATTTTATTGCAAGGCCTTATTAATATTGACCTTTATTACATCCGAATATATTGTTCTATCTATGTGCGGGTTAGGACCCTAACATAAATTCTCATGTTAGAAATAAATTCATGATTGATTGTGTTGACTACATATGTTGACCCAACTATGTATATGTAGACTATCTTTAAAATTGGAGCAAGAACATTTGATTATAATAAATTCCTATACTGGAGGATTAGAGCCAAGGATGATTACTATAATAAATTCTTGCACTAAAAAAATGCCTATTTACTTTTGTTGGCTAGAAGTAATCATAGCAATGAGAAGATGATATCAACATGTGTAAAAGTAGGTATGTTATCATTCCACCAAGTTTCAATTGCCCAAAAAGGTGGTAGCCGCATAGAATCTTTTCTAGCAAGAAGTATCTTAGTCATCAATTCCATACAAGTGCTATACACCCCGATGTAAGTCTTTATATAAATGACAAGAGTCAGTCGAAGGAGTGAAAAATGTATCTTGCTAATGTTGACCAAACTAGAAGTCGTTGTTGTGCCTCCGCCTTAAAAAGTGTGTGCTTAGCGTGGACAAAATATTCCTCAATAATGTTTTCTCCTCAAAAGTTTTCACTTATAGGCATTGAACAAATATTCCTCAAAAAGTGCCTCTTCCATCTCTTTTCCTAGAGACTCCAAGGATTTAAAAGCTTATACCTATCAAGTGCAATTATGTTTTATCAATATAAGTGCACTTTCTTTAAATTTGAATATGTTATCAATATAAGTAATGCCTTGTCTTCCTCATAGTGCTTGCTCCTCCTCAAAAGGTGTTCACTCACTCATCGGTATTGAACAAAGCTTCCTAAAAAAATTACCGCTTCCTTTACCTTGAGACTTGAAGGATTTAAAGGCCTATGTATCTGAAGTGGAATTATATTCCAAGACTCATACTTCCCCACAACATGAAAAGTATCACATGTTTTCACTATAGAAAAAAATTTTCATGATTGATTGTGTTCATTGCATATGTTGGGTTGAAAATGTGTATGCTGAAAAAAAATTCATGATTGATTGTGTTCATTGCATATGTTAGGTTGAAAATGTGTATGTTGATTCTCTTTAAAATTGGAGAAAGCACAATTTATTGTAATAAATTCCTATACCAAAGGATTAGATCCAAGGTTAATTTATTGTAATAAATTTTCATACTAAAAAAACTTGTGTGATCATAAGTATTCATTGTAACAAGAAGGAGATAGTGGAGTGGGTAAAAGTGAGGTATTCTATAATTCCACCAAGTTTTAATTCCCTAAAAAGGTCGTGCACACACAAACTCTAACAAGAAGGAGATAGTGGAGTGGGTAAGAGTGAGGTATTCTATAATTCCACCAAGTTTTAATTCCCTAAAAAGGTCGTGCACACACAAACTCTTGTCTAGTGAAAATTGTCATAGTCATTAATTTCAACTAAGTGGTACACACATTGATGTAATTGTTTGTAGAAATGACAACACTTAGTCAAAAGAGTGGAAAGTGTCTCTTGCTAATGTTGACCAAACTAAAATTTGTTGTTACACCTCCTCAGAAAGTGAAGTGCCTGCTTGGTATTGAAAAAATATTCCTCAAATAATGTTTGCTCCTAAAAAATGTCTACTTGTTGGTATTGAAAAAATCTTCCTCCAATAATCTTTGCTCCTCAAAAAATGTCTTCTTGTTGGTATTGAGCAAAGCTTCCTCAAAATGTGTCGCTTCCTCCTCATTTCCCTCATATTGCATAGATATTTGAAGTGAAATTATATTTTGAGACTCATCCTCATATTGCCCTATAACATGAAGAGTATAATGTGCCTTCAATGTAATAGATTATCACTTTGGAAAAAAATCACGATTGATTGTGTTGATTGCATCTATTCACCCAAAAATGTATATGTAGAATCACTTTGAAATTATGAGCAAACACAATTGATTGTAACAAATTTCTATACCGAAGGATTAGAGCCAAGGCCAATTTATTCTAGAAAATTCTCAAACTTAAAAAATTCCCATTTACTCGTGTTGACCAAAAGTATTCATAAAAGTGAGAAGAGGATAGCCACGTGGGTAAAAGTGGGCATGATATAATTTGGCCCAAGATTCAATTCCCCAAAAGGGTGGAGGGAGCATGGATTCTTGTCTAGGGAAAACTGTTGAAAATTATCCGTCGCTAAGACGAACCAATTGGTACACACCCCAATGTAATATTCCATTGCTCTGGATCTTAGGGGATGAGATTTGGAGAGGCTTCAAGTCGAGAGAGGATAAATGGGGCTATTAGAGTTGCAAATTTACCATTGAAATCCGTGCAAAGAGAAGTTGTTGGCATGAAGAGCCCCTTATTGAAATACCCACTAATATTAATTCAACATACATTCACAATCTCCAAGAAAATATACACAACAGAAAGATGTGGAAGATCAATAGTCTCCATTTACAAGTTGGACAATTGCAAGGCATTGTAATGAGAACTGAAGTGTTTGGTCTCTCATTCAAAAGTGACAATCCATCTCTTGACTCATTTAATAGAATTTAGAAGATTCTTGTCTTTTTCTAAGGAATTCTTATTGATATGACACTTCATAAGGGATTTACGATAACTTCTTGACCCTCTTGAACATGGATAATTTTAAGGATGGAAATTTATTTCAGAATGTAAAAACCTTGGCAAATCTTAGTAGTCCTTAATATGCAAACTATAAAATGTTTAGCGACATTTTTGTAAAAATATTCAAATTTCTAAGGATTTTATATAGTTTATATAAAATTTGGGCTATTTTTAAGGTAAAATAATTTTACTATAGTTTTTGGAAGAGTCATTTTTAGAAAAAATGGAAACTGATGAATTTTTTTTTGGAAAAATCATGGAAAATTAGCCCATTGGCGAAATTTAGCCCCTAAAATTTTCCATGCTCTTGAATTAGGAAATAAAAATTAATTTGAATTCCTTTTACAATGTATCATCCATGCCTTTTAATAACAAAGGCATTCATGACCATAGGGCCGAATGAGAGACCTTCCCCCAGATTTGGATCAACTATCCATGGATTTTCTTGCAATCCTTGCAAAGTATCTTTATTTGTGACACTTGTTGCACTTGAATGGAGACTATAATCTAACAACTAGACATTTCTCCATTAGTCGAAGTTTAGTTGGATTACCTATGTAATCCCTTTATCCATGTCCACTTCCACATATTATCACAAATGCATATTATTTGCCTTCAATTTTTCTTTGTTAATGTACTTATTGAGATTGTTTCCTGTAGCTTGAATAGGTAGGTCATCCCCCAAAATGAAAGGGATATGTCAATGCTGAATCCAAATAGGTATCGAGGTTGGCACATCCTCTTCTGGATTGAAAACCAACATCTAGAAGTTCAAGTTCATACAACAGGGACCCATGAAGTATGGTCCACTTATGAATATAATACATTGATCTTCCTTGTTTGAAACATGAAAACAAACCCCTCATTCACAAACAAAGTATTTCATTTGTCCTTTTCAGAGCAGGACTTAGTGATCCACCAACAATATTTCAATTACATTTGGATTTGGCCACAACCCTATATATTTCTGTATCAAGACTCTCCTTGAGAAGATGAGAGATCTTGTTTTGGGGCTAGAGTGGAGATCTCCAACATTGGAATGAATGTCCCTCGTTTGTGCCAAATATACATTTTTTTTGGAAGGGAGAGCAAAGGGGGAGCTTGTTCTCCCACCCCCAACTTCGACCATGGAAATTGGGCCTAACCAACCCTAGATCCTTCAATAATGTTATTAGTTCCAATTACGTCTAAAAAGAAATTTAGGCAAATTGTATGGTGCATAAGAGCATGGATGAGGCTTATAGCTAGGGGGTTGTGTTTCTCCACAATGAGTTTTCCTGACGGTTAGCATAAATACTAGTTGTGAATGGTGAAAATGCTCCTTTACATGCTATCAATCACCAACATGATAATTATGAATAGATTTACCACAAGGGGACTAGAGAAATAAGATGATGTTTCTTATCCCAAGTAAAGAGACACCCTTATCCAAGCCCTCAATGACGTCTCTCATGAACTTGCAAAATTTTGGTTCCCCTCTCCTTCAACCTTAGCTCCTTACTCAACAACACCTAACACATACCTAATGTTACTTGTCCTTTTTATATTCAAATCTAGAATAATAATGCAGTCATCAAACATGTCATTATCAACCTTGGATATGCCATTAACATTGCTACCATGACAACATGCCATGATTTATATATTAAAAAATTCATTCCCATCGCGTGGAATTACCAAGGGTTTACGAACACATAAGAGAAACCCATTGCTATCACTTCTCCTCCACTCATCATTGGCACAAAATTGTGACCACATAGTTTTTCATACTTGATCAAAACCTTGTCTATAACCTCCTTTTTTATCATCCATGGTTGAATCCTATCTTGGCCACCACTTGCACATTCTTGGGACAGTTTCTATTCTTCCATGGGAATAAGACTTATTTGATCAAAAAACATTCTCCCCCCTTATACCATGCCCCTTGGAGTAAATAAGTGGGTGAGCCGTATTTCAACCATTCATTAACCCATGTGATCTATTCTTTGACATTGTCTCTCGTCCTCACCTACAATTGCTTAGTTCCTATCAAACTAATGAACCTTCTTCGAGTGGCCTTCTTGATAAACTCTTTGATGATTCTATCTCTAAAATTCCTTTCATAAACTTTATTCGTAAAACACATGGAAAGTCCTTACCCTTGATGGCATTCTCTCTGACCCGAGAAGAACTCTAGCATTTTTTGGAATCTCCTCTAATTAATTGGTTAAATTAAGTACCTCCCCAAACTCGACCCAAGTTTTCACTAGGATTAGTTATTTTAATCATAAGATATTGAATGAGAAATTATTATAGGTGCAAAAACATCATGAATCTTACTATAAGAGCACCACTTCTTCTTTGAACAAGGTCCAACCACCTCTTTTGTTGTGGTTAACAAGGTCCTTCGTCTAGCATGGTAGTGAGTGCATGGGTGTCTCTCATTGACTTGACACTGACATTTCCCAAGACCCGAGAAACACATTTTATTTCCTCACTCACCTTAATGGCACCATAATGATAGATTTGCTA
Organism: Picea mariana; assembly: GCA_032191745.1. NCBI lineage: Eukaryota > Viridiplantae > Streptophyta > Pinopsida > Pinales > Pinaceae > Picea > Picea mariana. The sequence goes on along the minus strand of JASDQU010735724.1, from coordinate 84,317 downwards.
ACCCCTTACATCCTAGGAGAATCTTCACTTAAGGATGTCTCTTAACCTAGGGTTAGTAGATACATTTCTTCAACCATTTCTATACCCCATGTTCCCCCTAGGTAGGCTTGATTGAGGTAATCACCATGTCATGGAATTCCCTTGTTTATGTCAATATACACCACCTTAATTGTGATCCCGTGGAGTATATTGATTCCTCATATATTTTTGACCCCTTCACCTTATCGCATATTGACCTCTTATGAGTCTTCATGCTAATAGTTTTCAATAAGTTCATTGACTTTTAGTTGGAAAGATGATTGCTTAAGATTCTCTAGACTTGGATATCCTTCACCTCTTGTATCGATCCACCAGATGAGTGAGTAAGCATTATGTCCCTCCTTTTGGTCACATCATCTATATGGCCTCCACATGATCAATTATTCTTATAGGGATATCCTAACCCGTGCCTATGATTTAAGGTAGCTATAATGGAATAATCCTCATCTCCATTTGAACAACTAGGATTTTCGATCCTCCATGTTACTGACGGAGATGAGGATTATGCCTCAAAACAACTAGGCTTGTCGATCCTCCATGTTACTGATGTAAAATCTAGCTTGCACTGGAAAAATGTTTAATAGTTATATCCCATTCCCATAATCACCTTGTGGCATGGAAAGACTTTATACTTTCTTGTGCTTAGAGAATTTTTGACAAAATTCATCATTCACATGGCCTTGCTTAGGGCATCCAATATATAAACTTTGGAGTCCAATGCCTATGCTTATAACGTCTTTCCATAGTTAAGCAACTTCCACCCTATGGAAACATATTTTATTAAATTTAGGGATACAAAAGATCTCCAATGTTTTGGGAATAATTGCCATCACATTTATATTCTTTTCAAGACTAAGACCATCATATTTTCCTATAAAATACATCTTCCTTACTATAACCCCAAAACATAACTAGTGTTTTGAAGAAATAACTTACATTTCAATGGAACTCCTTTGTGCAACTAAGGTTTTAAGTTGACGAATTAGAAATGATCATAACTCCCTCAATATTGATCAAAATCTCTATTATGATCACAATTATGAAATGTCGCAACCACTTTGCATCTATTAGAAATGGTTTGTAGAAAATCTTGGCACTCTATCAAAATATATCTACTTTGCAAGACACACAACCAACATTGAAAAAACCCTAAAATAATTGATTTGAAATCAGCGATGTCTTCACTTTTCAAACTTTGATTTGACCGATATTTTTTTGAAATTAGGTAATTTTTCGAGAGGAACTCAGACTTGCACTTGGTTTCTTTAGATTTTGCATAAAATGATATAGGAGTGGATTTGAATGTCACCACCCTCTTTTTTCCTTGAAAAATATGAAAAAAAAAACATCCACTTTTTTACTTGAAAAGGAGCTTTGACACCATTTGTAGTAAACCTTGACAGATAAAATATAAAAACCCTTAACTAGAAATATAATAAAATGCATCTACACACTAAACAACACAAGAATATAGAAATGAATCTTAAGGTAGAGTAACACCATCAAATACTCTTTATGAAAGGACATTTAACATCCAACATGATACTTAGCATCGAATACTTAGCTACAATATAATACTAATCATCCCACACATATGAATACAATGATACTATGTATATCTATATTTTCTCTTGAGTAATCCTAGGGGTCTATGCTAACTACCCCTCATTATTATATTAATTTCCTTTAACTACCTAGTAGACCTATTTATTACATGCCAACTACCAAGTGGGCCTTATTCCATGATTTATGGCCACATTACATTCAATAACTCCTTTGGTACCCAATATTATCCTCCCTAGGTACATTACAATGCTTACCCTTGACATGTTTGCTAAGTAATTAAGTCCTTTCCTCTCCTCTTCGGGACATGTAGCCTATACAATATTCCTAGATGTGGTTATGCATCTAGGATATTCCCAACTTTTTTTGTTCCTTTCTTTACATCCTAGGTACACTTGCCCCACCCTTAGTTTCATTGCGTTATGATCCCATCGCACCCTTAGTTGCATTACATTATGATGCCATGGTTGGATACTCATTGTTTGTATTTATTTCAAGTTTTTTGTAACATTGGTAAGTGAGTTCCTTTATGAATGGGCACTTGTGTTGATACATATATGGATATTGGATTATTTGTTTCCCACGACTTTTAATTCGTTAGTCTACTTAATAAATAAACATCACAACAAATAAAATGAACTAGGACATGCATTTTAGTATACATATTTTACTGGAAAATTTTATGTTTTTCATTAAGTGAATAAAGTAGTCTACGTCCAAATGGAAACAATTAAAAAATATAGCTCTGTGGCCCAAAATTATGCTATGCAATGTGAGCCAATCAATAGGTAGCCACTAAGGAATTATTTTGCCAAAAATGTATCATTTTAAGGATTCCTTTGGTAATCACTCCAACCTCCATTTTTCATGTTACTTGGAAAGCTCTCGAATAGATATACAACTTTTATGTAATGCACTTTTGGCATTTCTACATAATTATTCCTATATTTGGAAGAATTAAAAATGATATTTTGACAGTGAAAGCATATATATTGATATATTGCCGTAAATTTTCACTTCGACTCTATTTTTCATGTTGTTTGGACTGTTGGAAATTTCTTGGAAAGACCTACAACTTCGTTGTTATGTACTTTTGACAACTCTTTATACTTTCACAATAATAAAAAATCAACCTTTAACAAAAAGACACTTTTTTGGGGATGGTAGTAAAATCTTCTTAGATATAGCAAACTGCGAATTTAATATACATAAAAGACATTACAAAATAACAATAACAATAATAATAATAATAATAATGAAGAGAGTTATTGACTATCTTTATTGTGGTTAAAGTTTTAACCCTCACCACCGAGATTCCATGCATGCAGTTCACTTCACAAGGATTCGTTACAACCAAAGTTTAGAGCTTCGACGTGAAGTCACAACATTCCAGGGCCTCATAGTTGAGTCAAAGAATGGAGCTCGTCAATCAAGGAGTTCGTGGTTTGTTGAGAAATTACTCTAAGTGCCATAAATGAAAATTAGTACCTTGTCTCCTAGGAGTAAGGCTCTAGTCTATGCAAAAAAGGCTCTAATCGACAAATTTATGGGCAATAGCCAAATCACTAGGATCTTGATTAAATTTCAATAGAAGAACATTGGATTCTGTTGATGCAAGATCCTTAAACCTCTTCCTTTATGGACACAAATAAATTGCTTCTTGTTCCAATATGAATTTAATATTCTGCAATAATTCGTATTCCATGGGCCCTAGAGGTTCTTGATTTGAGTCACTAGATGGAAACCTTCAACCTTGAAGAGAACATTCCAAACATAGTTCCAATATAGATTTGCCTTCCTCCTCTGCCACTAATCTTCTTAGATGATCCAACCTTCCACATTATTGGTTGCAACATTGGAAGGTTTTTGGACCACATTGTCCCAAAAGCATACCAATATTCTTGTGCATGGATTTGTGTTAAAGTAGATCTTGATAAGGCCTACAGGAATCCATTCAATTTAATCTAGATGGATGGTGTCATATTCAAGAACTTGATTATGAGCAATGCCCATTTGAATTAATATCTTCCATGAGTATGGTCATTTTAGCGGAGATTGCAAGAAAAGACCAACAATCCTAGCCCCCCCCCACTAAATAACTAATGACAACAATGAATAGAAGGACGTGATGACAACTTGTACAACCACATTCTAAGTCTAAACCTTTCCCCCATCTCACACTCTAGTGAATCACTTTAAATCCCGAAAGAAATCGATGTGAGCACAAAACCCCAAGTTGTTCTCGATGAGGAGGAAGGATAAAAGGAAGAGGAGAAAGGGGATGAAAAATGGGACCAAATAGAGATAAAAATGAACCCATGCTAGACATGGAAGCATAGAAATAAGGAAGGAATCCATCCATACCTAGGAGGTGCCAAAGAAAAATCCTTTGACCCCTTCATGCATAAGTGTTGTGAAACTAATGCTCGATTCCCCACCAATAATGAGAGGCATAAAATCTCATAAAGAAGCCCAGGAATGTGATACATAACATAATATAGTCTTGGGCTCATATAGATTGCTATCCAAAATCATGAAATCACTATGAAGCTCAGTTTAAGGTAGGTTCTTCCGATTTATCTTTTTAGGAAATCAATTTGCAAAGCAGTACCCAAGTCGATGTGTTAGTCAAAGTAAGATGTTTGAACTGAGATGAGTCCACTTTTTGCCTCACTTTGTCTAAAGGTTGGAAGGAAAAAACGAGAGATCATCTCTTCCTCAAGTATTGTAACATTGTATACGAGTATGCCTGCAACCCCCAAAGTTTGTTAATTAAAATATCACCATTAATGTTAAAAACAATAATGATAAAATATTAAAAGAGTTATGAATCACATCTATTCACCACATGACTATTCAATATATTTATATGATGCCATGTGTCATTCCACGATCAATCATTGATCATATTAAAAAAATTATATGGATTTTAACCTATATTTTAGATATGTTCAATGTGCTCTAATTAATGAACATGTTTCTTTCATTACATAGATATCATTGCCCTTTCCAAGACAAATTTCGTTTTTCTTGTGCAAAGAGGAACAATTTTTTGGTAAATGATGATTGATTCCATATTACCGCCAAAAGTTTTTAAGTGATCTTTTTTAAGAAGAACCAAAAAAATATTGTCCCTATGTAGGTCAATGCATGCAATCCTATTGAAGATTATATATACAAACAAATAATAACAAGAGCCAAGGGAAGTTTTGCATCATTTTAACATTGAAAATAAATGTTTTTCAAAATCCATGAAGGAATTACTTTGAAAAAACACATGCATGTTGTAATATTCCGCTCTTGCGTGCATTTCTGATGTGACTTATTCTTTAAGGACACTTGTGTGCAAGTGATCCGGTTCATTATATGAGTCATTCCTTCGCTTATGGATTCTGATGATGAGATTGTGATTTATGACGTTATGTTATGTTATTATGTATAGACAGGTGTTATTGACTGGTTTCTCCTGAGTGTGCAGGGCTCTTTGTAGGTTGAGGATGTCGATGGCATCAATGGACCTCCTTGGACTCCAGATCGAGTCGTGGAGTGGACTGTTTATGGTTTGCGTATTTCTATTATTGCATATGTGACATATGACCGATATAATATGATGTTGTTTATGGATCACTGACATATTTGTTTATGGATGCAGGCTAATGATAACTTGCTAATCAGATTCACATTTGGAGTAGAGGGGTCACACACGACAGCCAAAGATATTGAGGGAGAGGTGTGGCAGCAGCCCTGCCACAGCCTACTAGCACTCTCGTCATGGCTCGAACTATAGGTTAACAATTACCTAGTTCGAGAGATCCACGATGTCGTGAGGGCAGACTGTGATAGTCGCTCACAATGATTCTAAGGGGCACGCAATAAGGTAGGGTCCTTATTCCTTAGAGGCCCTTAGTATCCCACAAGGTTACCTGACGAAGTATTGACTCCAGGGGTTTGACATCTACCAAAATCAGTCAAAAGGCGAGTGGCACTCTAGGAGCACGTAGTGCATCTTGAAGGGCATGCTGCATAAATGAAACACGAATGCAAGCAAGTGGCGCCCTTGGAGCACTTAGTGCGTCTTGAAGGGCACGTCGTGATTCTTACACTGGCAAGTTAACAAACATAATACTTAGAAAAATATGTCTCCTTAGGACTTGGTCAGCCTTAAAATGAACGTTGCATGAGTACATATTAATAATAATAAAATTTCCCTTAACAACAATTTCTGTTGAGCCTAAAGAATTTAAGCCTAGGTCTAAATAGGTTTTGAGAACTAAAATTTAATTAAGCAAGTAATAAAAGGGGGGATGAAGAAAATGGGGGGGTGAAAATTTAAATTAAAAATATAAAATTTTGAAGGGTTATATTATTTAACAAGATTAAAGTTTGGCTAAGTACAAACCTGCTAATTTAGAACTAGGACCAAAAAGGAGAAATGTTAATACAAAAGGGATGTGGAACATAGAAGGGAATCTAGCCTAGAGAAATTTCTAAATTCTAACTCAACTAGGATTTGAGAAAGGCATCAGTGATTAAAAGGAATGTAAGGGAATAAAGAGACATCAAGGAGCGTTTTTAGGAACGCTTTTAGGTGGGTGAGGGAAATTTTCCATTTAAATTGATTAATTAATTACTTTCCGGTGCAACTAAGGGATCAGGTGACATGTGTACAGGGGAGGTTTATCCTAAATAAATTTAATAAAAACAATCTAATGAGGGTTTTGGCAACCAATCACAAAGAAAACTCTATAAAAGTAATGGTATGGGAGGTAAATGGGGCACGAATGGTAGGCGTAAGATTATGCTGCTGATATTTTTCTTGACTGATTTTACTTGTGGGAGTTGGGACACCCAGCTCGATAGGGAGGGGTAGCTCAACCTTGCGAAGAGAGCTGGGAGCTAGAATTTTCTCTGGTTTGTGTGTGTGGCCCCTTTGCGGCTCGGGGGGCTCAGGGGGAAGAAGCATACCCCTAGCGTTGGCTGGGAGGTACCGGTGAGGTCTCAACGATTAGCAAGTGGGAGCAAGGAGGATCACTAGCAGCTGAAGAACATCAACAAGCCATCAACCGGTTACGGTACACATTTTTTTTTTAGTTGCAGTTGTAAATTAGTTAGAAAGTATACATAGATTTATTTGTTGATAGATTTGTAATGGATGTATGATATTGTTGGGCATATCCCCTCTCTGAGTTTTTTTGGAAATTTTGTTATATATTTACATTACTTTGGCCTTTGTCGTTAACCTAGAGATACCTGGTGTTTTGTTGTTTAATTTGCTTCTTTACTCCGCAAAAATTGTGTTGGGTTTCTGGCGATATCACTGCTCCAGGCGCTGTGAAACCACCCCCTTAACGCAAAGCCTTGGAGCATGTTTCCTTTGTGATTTGCTTGTATTTCTTTCTTTCTTGAGGTGGTGAAACCCCTGCGTTGAGAAAAAAAATCGTCCAGCATCGGAGCGTGATGCCTCTGCGATTTTGCTTTGTATTTCTTGCCTCCTTGATGTGGTTAAAACCTGCGTTTTTTTTCTTCCATTTTTTTCTCCGCGAGTTGCCACTCCTTTCTCTGCGTTATTATGGTCACCTTTTCTATGTTGTTGTCTATGCTTTGGTGTTTACATTTCCTGCGAGTTGGGCGGAGGATACACATGCAATTTGAATCTTACTCTGCGTTTATTTTGCCCTTTTTTTTTCTTTCCAACATTCCATCTTGAATCTCGCCCAGTGTTGTCCTTGATTCGTACAATGATCTTCTCCCTTAATGCTTTGCGTTCTAATGTTTTCACACAACATTTCGTTTTTAAGATTTCCGAGCATTTTCCGGGATTATTACAACATTTTCTCATCTTAGTCTCAGCGTTGGGGAGAGCACAAGGCTCTGCACCTCACTCCTTTACCCAACGAATTTCGGGGCCAATGCCCAACGAAATTCATGGTCCTTGCTGCATTATTGGATTCGTTGTTCTCAGCTTGTTTTTACTCCACCTACCCTGCGAAATTACTTGGATAGTCACCTGCCTTGAGCAAAGTCGCCCAGAGATGATCTATTTACCTCTGAGTGTATTAAATTTCACTCAATGAATTCAAGCCTCACCTACTAGCGAGTTAACCTCCTAAAATCTCAGCAAGGGACCCCATGATTGATTACCTTATTAAAACGATTCTCCCTACGCGTCCCAACGAAGATGCACATTTTCGCATAAGCGAAATGTCCGACCCTAGCTATGGGAATTTCCCTTTTTCACCTCAGCGAATCACCCAAATATACCTGCAATTTTTGCTGGTTATACCTCAACAATTTTCCCAACGAATCACCTCAGCGAATGTTGAGTGGGGCAGGGAGTTGCGCTGCCATCTACGTAGAAGACGCAGATCTGGTAAATTCCCCTCCTTTAGTTGACGATTTTAGAAATGGAGCCTTTTTTTAGTTGTTTAAATTGTAATCTGGGTTGTGTATTGTGGTCCCATATAAAAATGATTGTAGCACTGATCAGTAATTTATTGCAATTTAGTCCAATTTGCAGCTTCAGAAATGAGAGATTCCAGCCCTAAATGTCATCTAACTTCATGTCATTGGAGTTAGGGAGTTACCGTAGATTGTGCCCCCTTCGTGTATTCGATTTATCTTTTTTACAATGAAAATTTAATGCAAAAAAAATTTAATACTTGAAGGAGAAATTTAACAATGGTACTTAAATAAGTAATGTAGGGAGAGGTGATGGAAGGCTATGGTGTGGTTAGATACATGCTACTTAATCTAGTTACATCACCCTTAAGATAAGAAACATAGTTACCAACTTAACGAGAACTCTACCGAGTTCTCGTTTTTTGGGGGGTCATGTTTTTTACCCCATTTTTAAAAATGGTGCTACCAGTAGCACCCTCCTCCCTTTTTAGGTGGTTTTTTGATATTTTAAATTTTCTGAT
>JASDQU010735724.1:62030-73795 GCA_032191745.1 Picea mariana | reverse complement strand
TGGTTTTGTCTTCATTAAAAACAAATATATTTGTGAAGATTTTTTTCTTTCTCTTTATTTATTTTTTAATGTAAATTTAAGAAAGAAAAAAAGAGTTAGTAAATAAATTTTCAAGTGACCATTTAGGATCCAATTTTGGGTTTTTTATTTGTGTAGGGATTTGTTGTCAAGGCCACAGTTTCAATTAGGTCGTAATTAGCTACAATTTTAACTCATGATTTTATTTAGGTGTTGATTTTAAGTTTTTTCTAATAAACTATTTTATGTTTTAAGGGCATGCTTGAAAAAAGTTGTAATTTTGACCCGGTTAGAAAAATTGGTGCTATTAGTAGCTCCACTTTTTTATTTCGGGGTTGATTTTAAAGTTTTTTGAGCAACCATTTGGTCCTTTAAGCCCATGCTTGAAAAAAGTTGTAATTTTGACCCGGTTACAAAAAATGGTGCTCCAGGTAGCACCACCTTTTTATTTGGGGGTTGATTTTAAAGTTTTTTTGAGAAACTATTTGATCATTTAAGACCATGCTAGAAAACAATTGTAATTTTGACCCAATTACAAAAAGTGGTGCTATCGGCAGCACCACTTTTTGATTTGGGGGTTGATTTTCATGTTTTTTATACAAAAATATGGGTTTTAAGGACTAGAGTTCTCATTTTGAGGTCAGAGTTCTCATTAAATTGTTAACTATGTTATTTACAATAATCAATTTTCATGCATCTTTTGAACTATTTCGATGAATGTTATAGCTATTTTACTTTCATTAAAAAGTTGAGAGAGTGAGAGAGAAAATCAACGTACTTTGTGAGTCAATCCACCACCACCATGATCGCATTATTTCCTTTATACTTTGGTAGACCTACGATAAAATACATTAAGGCCTCTTCCCAATGTTTACTTGGTATAGCTAATGATTCTAGAAGACCTAGGGTGTTTATTTCCTATAATTTGTTCTATTAGTAAACAAAAAATTCTAGCATAAAATTTCTAACATTAGTTTTAAGACCTTCCTAAAAAAATATTCTTGATCATGTGGTATGTTTTCAAAAATACCAAGTGTCCCCCTATATGATAAGTATGTAGTTCTAAAAGGAACTAATGTTTAATTTGTGAATTTTTATGTAAATATAGGTGATCCTTATCCAAAATTGAATAATTATTCCACACATTTTATTTATCTGATGCATTATGGTCCTATTGTAGTTGTTGAATTGTATTCGATACTATTATATCCTTACCTCTTCCACCCAATCAACTTGTAGAATGGGAATAGCACAAATCAAATCCTCGATGTTTTTTTCTTTCCTTGAAAGTACACCCACCACCATATTTTGTTTCCATTTTTTGTAGATAATTCAAAGTCATAATATGTCATATTTGTAACCCATTCTTGTTTCTTTTTTGAAGATAGTCATTTTTCTAGGAATCAATTTGGATTGTCATGATCTATTTTTACCTTAAAGTGTCTTCCTATTAGTTAAATGAGTCATTTCTTAATTGCATGTAGTATGGCCAACATTTCCTTCTCTTAAATGGGTTTAAGTTATTTTCTTAAGTTGCTACCTTTGAAAGGAAAATGGCCTTCCTTCTTACATTAAAACTACACCAATCCCCAAGTCATCACACTCCATAATAAAAGATTTCATGAAGTCGGGTATGGAAAAGGTTGGAGTTCTATGCATAACCTCCTTATAAAAATCTTGGGTTGCTTCTTGAGTCCAAGAAAATGAATCATTTTTCAACAATGTTGTTAGAGGTGTTTTTATTTGACCATAGTTCTTAATGAAATTTGTATAATAGGCTAGCAATCGTAACAATCATGTAATATTGTTCAAGGTTTTGGGATTCACCCATTCCATTGTAACTTTAATTTTTGTTATGGTACACTTTGACACCTACATGAGATACACTATGACTCACATATTCCATTTATTGAACACCAAAGGAAACACTTAGAAGGCTTTGCATATAGTTTTTTAATCTTCCAAGAGTTTTAATACTATGTCAGCATGTTGTACATGCTATTCCCAAGAGTTTCTATAGATTAGTATATCATCAAAAAATACTAGCATGAATTTTCTAAAAGATTGAAAATAGAATTCATTAAGATTTGAAATGTGGAAGGTGAATTACTAAAGCCAAACCACATCACCAAAAGCTCATAATCCCCTTCACATGTTCTAATGGTTATTTTAAAGATGGCTTCTTCCCTCGTTCTAATATGATGATATCTTGAATGAATATCCAACTTAGTAAACAAAATTCCTCCCTACAATTCATCTAATAATTCATTAATGAAAAGAATAGGAAATGTGTCTTTAATGGTGATGTTGCTAAGATCTCTATCATCTAGACATGTATGCCATGTACAATAATTTTTGTAAACCATTACCACTGGTGAAGAGAAATAGATTTGGCTAGGTCAAATAATGACAACCTCTCACATTTCTTGAACCATGCACTTAATGTTTCTCTTTAGTGCATAGGGCTACTCGTAAGGTCTAATTTTAGGAGGGAGGTTTCTCAAATGAAAAAGAATGATGGGATCATTGGATTGGGTAGGTAGAATACCTTTGGGGATATCTATAGATACCTTGCAATGATTAATAATAACTCTTTGGAGATCCAAAGGAATAGAGGGTTTGCATGTTTGAACATATAGTGAGCACAATTATGCAATTACACCATGGTGTCATTTTTTAACAATTTTTTCAAGTTTTAGAGCTTATTACTTTACAATGTTTACCCTGGATACATTTGAGTTTAATTTCCTTTCCTTCTAAGGAAAATCTTGTAAAACGTTCTTAAAAAATAAAATACGTTATTCCCAATTATTGTAACCATTGGACCCATAAGTCAATATCAACACCACCCATTTGGATTGCAATCATTAAGATATCCAATAAATAATCATCTATATTGATCTTGATACTATGACACTTCCTTGAAAAATTCATGGTACCTTTGTGTGCAATGATTACTTGAAATTTGAGTGCTAGATGTACAAAGCATTGACAAGTTTGGCTAATTTGCAACTAGTGAAGTTATGGGTACTACCCTAATGAATCAACATTGTTACCTTTTCCTTTTTTTCATATGTTTCTATATTGATATTTTGAGGAGTTCTAATTCCCTCCAATTCATGACAAGATATGGTTAGGCTAGTTTATTCTAGTTTCATATCTTTAGAAGGTTTTAATTCTTGTTTTCCTCCTCTTTATAACCTGTATAGATTAATTTATTCTCACTGGACTTAATCCCTTTACTATACTTTCTATGATTTGAAACATAATCCATTTTCTCATGTTTGATCCATTTGTTGAGGTGTAATCCTTGTATGTTGATTGAGGCTAGGAGTGGGAACATTGTGCTCTTTACAAGGATTAGTGGCCAGCCTTCTATTTTCCATATTTTTACTTTCAACATCCTTTAGACGAGGAAATAATTCTCTAGGGATTTATGTTCCAAGAGATGCACCTCATGTTGAATGTTCTCTTTTAATTTCTAATCAAGAGATCCAATAAATTATCCTTCGTAATCTTATTCACTCTAAGTCTCAACTTTTCAAATTGTTTAATGTGTTAAAAATTTGGACATTTTTGCCTAAGTTTTATTAACTGGATAAAGAAGAAGTTTCTCTTAATACCCATGTAATGGGACAATGATTTAATTATAAATATGGACCAAGAGATAATGAAATAATTTTTGTGATAACAAAGCCATTGGCACCACAAAAATTCAATATCGAGTTCCAAATATAAGGATGTCATAGTTACCTTTTGTAAACTTGGCACTTGGTGTAGGTCAAAGAATTGATTCATTTAGAATATCCATGATATGGTATCATTACAATAAAACTTCCTCATATTTATCTTGGGAATGAATCAGTTCCTTGGCCACAAGTTGAACCCCTTATGACGTGAATCTTAGAGTAATGGATGATCAATTTTTTTAGTACTCAATCTTCTTATTATCCCTATCTTCTTCTTGAGCAAGAAAATTTTTGGTAAGGAGGAAACTTATATCCTTTAAAGGGTCATCCCTCATGTAATTGAGATTATCTTTGAGTTAATATTTTCTTGTCATACGTTCAATATTGTTTTTGATATTAAATCCTTCAAAGTTTGGAATTATGTTTTAGTTACCATATTTAAGATGTCAACCTTTGTTAACATTATAGATTCTAGTTTCTCTATTCTCATTTCCATATTGTATATCTTGAAATAAATTTATTTCTTCTCTTCTTGTGTCATTTATAAGCCTTTATAATCCTTTCCAAGAGTCACAATTGGCTTATTACATCTAAACATGACGAGCTTAGGGTTTTGGAGACAATTTTATTAGAAATTAGTCAACCTGTTATAACTTCTCCAATTCTAATCTTTTGTTGATGAATTTTATATTAATTTTACTCTAATATGTCCAATTCAATATGACCTTGATCCCATATAATTTATATATTCCAATGTAAATTTATAGGTGAATTACCAGAACCTATTGTTTTCTCCCTTTTAAAACCCTAATTTGGACACTATCTTGCTAGCTCACCTTACAACTAATGTCACTCCAATATTTCTCAAATTATGAGTCTAAAATATTGGCCTATAATATTATTGTATGTATTTTATAAAATCCCATAGGTCTCACTAAATCATGATGTGCCAAGAAAAAGTTATTATAACTTTCTTAAAACTTGTTAATTTTGGCACCCTTTAGAAGAACAAACTTGTATGGTATTCCACATATCCAACTTTATAGATTGGGGTCTAAAATTCGGATATATAACAGTCTAGTCCATTTTATTTCCAACTCCATTTTTGGCACTATACTTGGATCTTCCTAGATTCGTATATAACTATTTTATCGAGAACATATTTTTCAAATTACTTTCAGGATTAGTCAAAATCCCTAACTTCGACAACCTATAACTATGAACCTATAGTGAACCAGGATATAGAAAGTTTTCACAATGTACTTGACCTTGTCCTTTATACATATAGAAAATTTCACACCTTGAAAACTCCTAAAAACTCTTGAAAATGGTATGATGATTCATTTTAAGGAGACAAACCCAGGACCATCTACTATGATACAAAATGATACGGAGAAGATACCCAAAATAGCATAAAAATATAAACAATTAGTAATTTCATTCCTTGAGAGTGAAGTATAGTGAATGAATACTAGTGCTTTTTGAGGGGCCAAACTCCTTTTACAATATATCAAATGCACCTAGTGAGATTATTTCTACTACTACTTTTCCATGGTATATATAGGAATCTAAGGGGTACAATGAAGAGGTATAATTACATTTAAGGGGCCTAGATAACCAATAATAAAAACAATAATATAACAATACTAATGTAATTTTCCAATACGTAGGGATTAACACATAATAGTCTATTCCTCTAATAAATCGACCTACTCAAGATTCCCCATTAAGTCCATGGACATATTTATTCAATTCCACAAACTACCATTCATAATCCTCATCAATCATAGTTCCCTACTTGATTATATAGAATTCATCTTACTTTTCATAATAATACATCTATCCAAAGTACTTTTAATCAAAGTGATATTTGAAGGCGTTGCATTTCAAGTGTTCTTCATCAACCTTTTCTTTATTTTTAAATGATCTGGTGCTACCGCACCCCTCACTGGCACGTCCGCTTCCTTAGGACCTTCCTCTTCTTGGCTCGAATAACGTCAATGGTTCTTCTGATCCCTTATCGGGAATCTTCCTTACCCACAGATTCTCCTCACTACAATCCTCCTTTTATGCACTCAGAGGATCGGAACTTCGCGGCTTCGCGAGTTCACTGTCGATCGCTATACTCACGAGTCTCCGAGACCCGATGTGTCAGTCAATCGCTGAATTTCTCCCTCCGCTGTCGGGACTTCGCTCTGTCGCGACTTCGAGACTCGCGACATCAACAATTTGAAATTCCAACCTCTGAATCCCGATGTGTCGATTCCCCGATACGCGTGTGGACTTGATGTCTCCACCTTCTATTCTTCTATCGGGATTTTGGAACTTGCGGGATCGCGTATCCTGATGTTGATGGACACGGGACTTGCCTTTCCTCGATCCCCGATACGATGCCACCTGTACTCCACTGCCTATTGTGGTCCCACACTGTTACGTCACTGTCAGGGTATCGCGGATCATGATTCTGACATGCAAGAGTTATCTGTCATCGAAAACCCTGATTCTCCGAACCCTGACTTCTCGAGATCCCCTGACATGTGTCCCACACGATCGATGGTTCTGATCCTATCGGGATATCATGGATCACGATATCGCAACTCCCGTTACAACAACTTGGTGCTTCGACTCACGATATACTGATATGTGATGCCATGTGTAGATCTGACGGTCCCTATGACTCGGGATCGACAGCTCTGCTCCTCCTAAGCTTCGAACCTCCTCACGCTTGTGCCGATAACCTTCTCGCACCTCCGTAGGATCCAATGTCCCATGGGACTTCGCAAAATCTCCTCGGAGAATTTCGTCCATCCGTTCTTCCCTTCAGTGGATCCACGAAATTAACGAAGTGTCTCCCTATTGAGTTCTTTCGCCTGCTTGCCAACCTTTGATGCTTTCTTTAAACTTCCAATAACAGCTTTCCTACACTTACCCTTCAGAGAATTTGAAGGCCTATTTCTCCTGAGCTTGTTCTCGACTTCTCAGGTCCTGCTGAGAACTTCTTGCGCGCACTCCTTGCGGCAACTCTTCGACCTCAACTGAGTGTTGAAATTTTGACTCTGCGCACACCCACAACAATAGTCTTCCAATCCCTTTTTCTCAGAATCACAACTTTGAGACTTAGCTTGGCATGCGCACTCTTTGCACAGCACTGTGCTCCTGCACTTCTGAGATGAATGAGAAAAAAAGCTAACTCTAATTGAACCCTTCTGTCACCGCACCCCTTGTAGACAATTCAACTGCACTCCTTGCAGGAATCTTTTGGCTCAACTAGAGAAACAATTGAGACTCATTCATGTTCCTTCTCAGACTTCTATTCAACCATCAAATCACATACACAGCATATAAAAGCAAGTGTATAACAGAAAGAAAACATTAATGAGCATAACATCATAAATACACAGAGAATAACACAAACCATGGAATTGAATCAAAGCTCTTTCTATTAATTCAAATGCCTGTACATGGGTGTTCTTCATACACTTCTCTGCTTGCCTTTGCTCTTTCTGCTTCAATAATAATGTTACAATGTACAAAGGAGGGTTTCTATATCCGTTTTCCCTCTTGGACTCTACGCTATCAAATCTAGAATTAAATTCCTACCTAATTTTACATTAAATATCTTAAATGCCTCATCTACCTAAGGACGTGAGCTATCCGCTCAAGGTCCAAATACAATATACAAGTGCACCTTCATAAATGGCTTCATTAAAGACTTGCGCAACAATCCCAAAGTGTTTTTAAAATTGGTGTTTCTTGCCCAGCTTCTCTCCGTTTTCTGCGTTGGCTCACTTGACGTGTTGTCGATGCTTCTGCATCATACTCCTCGGCTTGAAAGTTTTCATGGGCTCCTATCCATGAGCTCCTGCACATTCCTTCCATGCTTCCGTATCATCTCTTCGGTCTCCCAGCTGGCATCCTCCACTGGGTGATTCTTCCATTTGACCAAATACTCGAAGTATTCCTTCCTTCAGGTTTTCTTACCCATTCTTTTGTCCAGTATGCATTCCATCTGCAGCTTTTCTGATACTGGCATCTGCTTCATCCACTGGATTACTGGTTCCTCAGTTCCATGGTTGTATAATTCTGCAATATTAAATATCGAAGCTATCCCAATGCCATCCGGCAACTCAATCTCATAAGCATTTTCTCTGAATTTTCTCAAGACTCTGCATGGCCCGATTTTCTTCATTTTTCAGTTTATTGTATGTTCCCCGTGGGAACCTTTCTCTCCTCAAGTGTGCCAGAACTAGATCGCCAACTTCAAACTGAAGTTGCCTCCGATGCTGATCTACTCTGTTCTTGTACTCCTGGTTCGAATCTTGCAGTCGCTACTTCACCTGACTTTGAAGTTCTCTCATCGCCTCAGCGAACTCTTATGCACTAGTGCTGCTAGTAGCAATCTATCCTAAATCCCACAATTCAGAAAATCCTCTCAGCTGTGTGCCATATACAACATGAAATGGACTTTTCCCTGTACTCCGATTCATCAAATCATTGTGTGCGAACTCGGCCTATGGCAATATGTGGTCCCAACTGCTATGGTGCTCTGTCACCAAGCTTCTCAGCAAATCTCCCATACTTCTGTTGACCACGTCCGTCTGTCCGTATGTCTGATGATGATAAGCAGAACTAAACGCCAAGTTAGTTCCCAGTTTTCTCCACAACATCCTCCAAAAATTCCCTAAACATTTTGTGTCCCTGTCCGAAACGATGCTTTTCGACAATCCATGAAGTCTAACGATCTCTCTGAAAAACAAGTTTGCGATGTGAGTCGCATTGCTGGTCTTCTGGCATGGTATGAAATGTGCCATCTTTGAAAACCTGTCCACGACCACAAAGATGGAATCAACACCTCTTTGCGTCCTAGGCAATCCCAATACGAAATCCATACTTATCACCTCCCATGGATTTTTCGGTATGGGCAATGGCTGATAAAAACCTGCATTCTGCTTTCTCCCTTTGGAATGCTGGCAAACCCTGCACCTGTCAACAAACCTCTTGAAATGTGTACGCATCCCCGGCCAAAAGTATGACTCGCTCAGCTTCGCGAACGTTTTGTCATGGCCAAAATGTCCTGTTAATCCACCACTGTGTTTCTCCTTTAACAAGTTCTCCCTCATGGAGCAATTTGGAATACACAGTTGATTGCCTCTGAACATCAATCCTTCTTGGATCATATAATCTGTCTAAGGACTCCGATCTCTGAGAACTGGATTCTCAGTTGCTTCATACGCTTCTCCAAAATCTGCATCACCTACGTACATGTCCCTAAGATTTTCAAAACCCAATGTCTTGACTCAGAACTCCTGCAACAACAAACACTTTCTGCTCAAAGCATCAGCCACTTTGTTAGCAGTACCCGAAATATGTTTAATCACAAATGTGAAATTCTGCATATACTCTACCCATTTTGCATGTTTCTGATTCAACTTCTCCTGTTGAGTCACAAACTGTAATGCATGATTATCACTATACAATACAAATTCTTTCATGATCAAGTAATGTCTCCACTTCTTCAACGCCTTTATGATAGCATAAAATCCTTTATCATACGTGGAGTACTTTATCTTTGCCTCATCCAACTTCTCACTGAAATATGCAACTGGTCTGTCCTCCTGACTCAAGACCGCTCCTATGGCGAATCCGCTTGCATCACATTTCACCTGAAATGTTTTTTGGAAATCAGGCAACACTAACACTGGTTGCTCCGTTATCTTTCACTTCAATAGATTGAAGCTCCTTTTAGCCTCTGTTGTCTAGTGAAAAGACTTATGCCGCTTCTTTACTGTATCCATCATCGCTGCACTGATTCCACTGAAATTCCTAATGAAATTTCGGTAGAAACTAGCTAAACCATGAAAACCTCTCACCTCAAAAATATTTCTTGGTGATGGCCAACTTTTAATTACTTCTACCTTATCCGGGTCCATCCTCAACTCATTTTCCGAAATAACAAAACCCAAGTAAATGAGCTTTGTCTTCATAAATGAGGATTTCTTCATATTAATTAATAGTTTCTCCTGCTGTAACTTCTTCATCACAATGGTCAAATGCTTCAAGTGTTCAGCCTCTGATTTACTGTAAATCAGTATGTCGTCCAAATACACAATGATGAACTTTCCGATGAACTCCCTCAGGACTTCATTCATCAACCTCATAAAGGTACTCGGTGCATTCGTCAAGCCAAACAACATGACTAGCCATTCGTACAACCCTTAATTGGTTTTGAAGGTTGTCTTCCACTCATCGCCTTCTCTCATGCGAATCTGGTGATATCTGCTTTTCAAATCTATCTTTGAAAAATATTTTTCCCCACTCAGGCAATCCATCAGATCATCCATTCTCGACAATGGGAACCTGTACCTGATGGTTATCTTGTTGATCGCCCTTGAGTCGGTACACATCCTCCAACCTCCATCCTTCTTGGGACTGAGTACTGTCGGAACAGCACACAGACTCAAGCCTTCCCTAACCAATCCTTTGTCCAATANTCCACTCTTGTGCTAGTCAGAACAATTCTCGGCTTCCTAACCACAAAGAATTGTGGATCTTCTTTCTTCTCCACCTCTGTTAGAAGCTCATTCCCACTCATGAGAAGTATTGTGTTGTTTACCTCCAGCTTCACCTCTTTATCCTTTATCGAAAGCAACATATGGGTTCTCCCATTCTTCTCCAGAGTATAAGTGTTCATTCTCCCATCATGAATCACATTTCTGTCATATTGCCATGGTCTACCCAGCAATAAACGACATACGTCCATGGGAATAACATCACATAAAATTTTATCATTATATCCCCCTATTTTGAATTCAACCAAACATTGTTTCGTAACAGTTACCTGGTGTCCCTTCTGTAGCCACGAAACTCTGTATGGGCTTGGATGATCAGTTGTCTCCAGCTCCAGCTTCTCTACCATCTCGGTTGAAATGAGATTATTTGTGCTACCACTGTCAACAATGACCTTGCACACCCTATCCTTGGTCTTGCAAGCTGTTCTGAATAGTCTGGTCCTCTGAACCGAGCTTTCCACCTCCTTCTCGGGTGTCAAAAGGACTTTTCTCATCATGAGCGATCTTTCACCTTCTGCGTCTTCAGTCTCAACATCTTGCCTCTGCGCTTCTGCGATGTGAGCTTCTCCAATGTCCTTCCTTTTCTCTGGACACTGGAATGACTTGTGCCCATTCTTCCCACATGTAAAACATGTGATTACTCCTCCTTGACCTCTACCTCGACCTCTAGTATGAGGAAGAGTATTTGCATCAACATAATATCCTCGCTGATCATTTTGTTGTCCTCTCTATTCTGCATATGGTTGCCTTTGCGAGGTTCCACCTCTTTCAACTTTACCCTACGGTTTTTTCCATTCCTCCTTGGGCTTATGAAATTTATCTTGGGCAATTGCCTTACCTCTGGGCTGACTCCTGCCTCGCCCTTGCTGTCCCTTCTTTCGGTTCAGCTTCTCTTCGGCTTTCAGAGCCATATGATAATCATCTTCCACCGTCCTGATGGTAACCATGCTTAATTCATCCTGAATGTCATATCTCAAACCATTCAGATACCTGACAACCTTCTCATCATCTCTCTCCCAATGACTTTCTCTGATGTTCAGTTGATAGAATTCCTCAGTGTATTCTTTCATTGTCATCAGTTTCTATCTCAGGTTCTGCATCCGCCTGAACAGAGTGATTTGATAGTCCCTTGGGATGAACTTCGATTTCATCTTCACAATCATTCAATCCCAGCTCTTGATCTTCTACTTGCCTTTGCAGCGTCTGTTAGCTTGTAGCTCATCCCACCACAATGTTGCATGTCCTTTCAATCGCGTAATAGCATGCTTGACTTTCTTATCCTCTTCGATGTCCTCATAATCGAAGTATGTGTCAAGAGCTCTAATCCAATCTAGCAGCTCCTCGGCATCCATATTTCCTTCATAGACTAGAATGTCCATTTTCGCCTTTGCACCCATCCTGGCAATGGCTTTGATCAACCGCTCGGTTGATGCATCTTCTGCTGTGACCTCTTCTTCATGTCCAACTTCCTCTTCAACTTTGGAATCAC
>JASDQU010735724.1:29603-41257 GCA_032191745.1 Picea mariana | reverse complement strand
GGGATTTCGAAACTCGCGGGATCATGTATTCTGATGTCGATGGACTCGGGACTTGCCTTTCCCCAATCCTCAATACGATTCCACCTGTACTCCACTGGCTCTCGTGGTCCCACACTGTTACGTCACCGTCGGGGTATCGCGGATCGCGATTCCGACATGCAAGAGTTCTCTGTCGTCGAAAACCCCGACTTCTCGGGATCCCCTGACACGTGTCCCACATGATCGATGATTCTAATCCTATCAGGATATCGCGGATCGCAATATCGCAACTCCTGTTACAACAACTTGGTGCTTCTACTCGCGATATATCGATATGCGATGCCACATGTAGATATGACGGTCCCTATGACTCAAAATCGACGGCTCTGCTCCTCCTGAGCTTTGAACCTCCTCACACTTGTACTGATAACCTTCTCGCACCTCCGTAGGATCCAACGGCCCATGGGACTTCACAAAATATCCTCGGAGGAATTCGTCAGTCCGTTCTTCCCTTCAGTGGATCCACAAAATTAACGAAGTGTCTCCCTATTGAGTTCTTTCGCCTACTCGCCAACCTGTGACGCTTTCTTTGGACTTCCAATAACAGATTTCCTGCACTTACCCTTCAGAGAATCTGAAGGCCTATTTCTCCTGAGCTTATTCTCGACTTCTCAGGTCCTGCTGAGAACTTCTTGCACGCACTCCTTGCGGCAACTCTTTGACCTCAATTGAGTGTTGAAATTTCGACTCTGCACACACCCGCAGCAGTAGTCTTCCAATCCCTTTTTCTCAGAATCGCAACTCTGAGACTTAGCTTGGCCTGCACACTCCTTGCACGGCACTGTGCTCCTGCACTTCTGAGATGAATGAGAACAAAATCTAACTCTAATTGAACCCTTTTGTCACCGCACCCCTTGCGGAAAATTCAACTGCACTCCTTGCAGGAATCTCTTGGCTCAATTAGAGAAACAATTGAGACTCATTCACGTTCCTTCTCAGACTTCTATTCAACCATCAAATCACATACACAGCATATAAAAGCAAGTGTATAACAGAAAGCAAACATTCATGAGCATAACATCATAAATACACAGAGAATAACACAAACCATGGAATTGAATCAAAGCTCTTTCTATTAATTCAAATGCCTGTACATGGGTGTTCTTCATACACTTCTCTACTTTCCCTTTCTCTTTCTACTTCAATAATAATGTTACAATGTACAAGGGAGGGTGTCTATATCCGTTTTCCCTCTTGGACTCTACGCTATCAAATCTAGAATTAAATTCCTACCTAATTTTACATTAACTATCTTAAATTCCTCATCTACCTAAGGACGTGAGCTATTCGCTCAAGGTCCAAATACAATATACAAGTGCGCCTTCATAAATGGCTTCATTAAAGACTTGCGCAACAATCCCAAAGTGTTTTCAAAATTAGTGTTGCTTGCCCAGTTGCTCTCCATTTTCTGCGCTGGCTCGCTTGAGGTGTTGTCGATGCTCCTGCATCATGATCCCACCAAAGATTTGCATCATCAATCAATTGATAACTAGAAAACATTTCTTCTCCAAATAGTTGAAATCATACAATATGACGTATCTTTATATGTTAACCAACCAATCGCTCACTTCATTTCCTCATTGATATATTCATTAAAGGTAGGATCCTTCAACTTCATATTCTTGTAACCTAATTTTCAACAAAATATTCTAGATAAAGGTGTTCTTCTAGTGATGACAACTTCTCATGTGTTTATAGGTTTTAGAGCCCAAATATTCAAACATCCCCTTGATCTCATATAGATCGGTGGTTTTTTTTTAGTGATTTGTCTCTTTAGGGACTATACTTGTTAGGTCATCTCCTCAGGATTATGGTGACTATCATGAGAAGGGTGATTTTGGTTGGGTTCTTTGCCGTCACTCTAATTATGTGAAATGAAAATATGCATGATCAATCTCTTCCATGGAATTTAGTACGTAAAATTGTATTAGTTCCAAGTAGATGGACGGATAAAGTGTCACTTACACACATTGTGCTCTTTTTGATTAGTGACAATGCATATTAGAAGCCACTTGTTGTTTCATATAAATAATACAAAGTGCTAATTGCTTTTAATTTTAACTATAGGTGGTCGGTTATTGTTTACTCCTTTCAATTCCACAATCTAATTACTTGAAATTGTATTATTATAGGGTAATTTTATGAAGTTATTGAACCTTTTGGATGCAATCCAACATCTGAAAAACATGCTCACTATATGAGCTAGAATGTGAATTCATTTGTAGAAGCTAGGTTCAAGGAGGCCTGAGCCTAGCAAGTCACTTGACATGCAAGCTAGGTCAATACATTGCATTCACGTTTTAATTCACCAAAATATGTACATGTTTTGATTAAATAAAATTATTTTTATTTCACCAAAACAATAACCCAAGAGATGCTTGAACTTTGTTGGATATGAATTTAATGTATTTGGTTTATTTGTCATTTTTTTTAATGAAATGGTTGAAAATTTAAAAACATTTTAGGTGTAAAACATTGGAAGTTTTTGATAATGCAATTATATTTAGTTTATAAATTTCTTTATTTTATATATTATCATAAATATTGAACTTATTTCTCCAACAAAATACCCATACCTAACATATTGTTCATCAAATTCCAGAACTGTGAATAATCATAGATAGCTTGGTCATTGTTAATGTAAATATCTCTTTACATTCCACTTAAACTAACTTATATTTTTAATTTCAGTAATTAGATGCAAAGCAACGATAAACAAATCTTTATAGATGCATCCTTTAAAAGTTCATGTTTTGTTAACCATTATGTTGTGTGTGTTGAAAGATTTTTGACATTAAACAACCATTTTATTGAATTTGGTTTAATAAGTAAGAATAAAGGGAAGATGATTGTTTCTAAATTGCAAAATTGGATTATGAAATTGTGAATATTGGGTTTTAAGCGTGTGAACTTGAATCTAAAAGTGTGAATTTTGATTAATTTTCATTTAGAAAGTGCAAATTTTGATTCTTAAACTGTGAAATTTGATTCCAAAAGTGTTAATATGTAATTGCTATAATGTGTCTTTGGATTTCAATATTTTGAATTTATTTTCTAATGTGTATGTATTTTTGTACATGTGTTTGGATATCACTATGAGATATGTCAATTGGATCTAGTTCATGTGGTTCAGAGAAATGATTGTTATCATCCATACCTAAGTTATATTCTTTCTAGTGAGATATATAACCTCGAGCCTCTATAATCTAGTTTACCCTAGGTATCATCCTCAAAATGAGGGGAAGTCCTAGACAATTTCCCAAGATATATATAATATTTTCATCAACTGCATGTAGATTGAGTGGTTGTGAAGAAAAGTTGTTTTCTCCCCTACCCGAATTCAAATCCCACTTTGTGACACATCGCTACAAGGATAATACCTTGTAGAGGACATTTTTATAGAACTTCCCTACCAAATTTATCATTTCTTTGCTTAAAGAAGAGATTGTTAGCGGAGGTGAGTAGTTAGAATTGTTTTTGGAGTTTTTTTTACGAGTGCGCCTATAAGGTACATACACCCCAATGTGCACAAATAAATAACTCCCTAGTGCTTAACTATTTAGGAGCACCATTAAACCCATTATAATAAAAGCATACAAGCACCGAACAAATCGCTCAGTGCCATTGAACATTTCGACCTAGTGCGTATCCTCGTCGACTGGTGCACCAAGGTAGGGTAAAATAAAAAATAAAAATTACCATTTACCTATTTTCATTATTACACTTCATTATGTGCTTTGAAATTCTCTGAAAAGAATTGGTGCTCACTCTTCTTCCAGTACCTCCCCATTTGCAGTGCTCTACAATGAATTCAATAAATCCATTGGTAGATTCCACATATTTCCAAATTTTGCAAAATATCGCAAATTTTCAGTTCATCTCAACGATGTATCCATGTCTCCTCAAGACAAAATAGTTCAAGCAATTTTTGTTTACCTCCCTATTTTCATTTTCATCGAAAAAAAAAATTTAAAATTGGGATGAAATTTTCTTGTTTTTTATTTTTTTTCAATTCCATGTGATGATCTTGAATGATTCGGCTCGCCTGAGGCAATGCATCCTATGCATAAATATATAGGAAGCATCGGCAATGGTGCATACACTATAAACATACACACCAATGTCGTTCACAGAAACACATTGCAACAAATTTGAAAAATAAGTATAGTGATGCTTTTTATGTGATGCCATATCCCCGATGTGGCATAAAACACAATGCACTGCTAGAATAACATTCTGGTGCTCTAAGACAACTAGAGCACCAATGCATCGACATTAATAAATTGCATCGTCGAATTTTCCATAAAAAAAATTAACCTAGTGGTGCACCAAAGTTTAACCAAATGCACTTGTGCTATAAATAGCACAACATCGAGCTGATTATATAATAATTTAGCATAGCGATGCATTGTAGGGGATGCCTCGTTATCACTATGTCCCAAACAAGATCACAATACACAAAACCAATTGGTGCTCCAATAAGAGTGGATTCTAGGCACATTCCCTTTAACCAACTACACTGCCCAATTTTCAACAAATAAAAGTTATCATAGCAGTGCGTCAAGGTTCACAAAACACATTGGTTCTATTTACAAAACCATAGTGGTGCAAAAATTTAATAAATTGGCATAGTGGCACATCTCATTAGATGCCCTACTATGTTTACACCATTGACCTTTGATTGAATGATTCAGTGAATGTTCGACCTCGACTTATTTATTCACATTCGCTGGAATGTACTAGGGTACCTTGGGAGTCATTTTCGTCATTGGTGATTTCCCTCGCACTTGTTAACGGTATTCATTGATGATCAGTAATCAAGTGGTTTCTACCATGTTCGACATCAAGACATCTATTCACATGGCTAGAATCATATTATTTCGAGATCGAGATGAAGACCTTGGGTTGGGTACTCACTTTGTTATGTTCTTCTCCCAGGCTTCATTGGAGATCATTTGAGTATGCAGAAGGTTCCAGTATAACCATCATATTGGCAATCTCACTGATGTATATGTTTTCACATAGATCCACTTTGTATTGACCCGTGGCTATGTTTTTTTCATATCGTAGCTCCATTGTGTATTCTTTCATGGCCACAGCTTGATTGAGTCATGGAGGTATGGATCCATGATGTATGTTTGGTGGTCATATACTCAGTCAATTATTTCATGGATCCACAGTGTATTGCTTGACAAACATGCTTTGAGTTAGTTTATTCCGAGCATAGGTACGCCTACCTCAAGGATGATACATATATACTATTTTATGTTTGTTTGTATCTTTCTTCGAGCTCTCCTACTCCATCACCCTTGCATTAATATTTTTGTAAAGTGTTTCAACCATCAGTTTCTCCTCTGACCTCACACTTTAGGGGGAATCTGTTACACACCTAAATGTCGCACTTAAGTGGTGCAAGTGTCATATGCACCTTACTAAGTGTCGCGTGCACTTTATCAAGTGTTGTATCCACCTTACTATGTGTTTCTACTTTGACACCATGGAAGAACATTTATCATAATCCCTAAGTCATTATGGAGGAGAAAACCCATCATGAGAAGGTCAAAACAATGCCTTTTACCTTGAAATTTTGACAATTATTGAAGGTCAACACTCCCTTGCCCATGTGTAGGGAGTGTTGAAATCTTGTCAATGTTCCCCTGCCCATGTATAGGGAGTGTTTTCAATGCCCTGTGCTTAGTATTGGGGGAGCGTTGAAGTGGTTAGAGGAAGTTGCAACTAATCCAACTTATTCTAAGGGTTAGTTCTGAGAGGATGAGATCAAGGATTCAAGTCATATCTCATGGATCCATATTAAGTAAATTCAATATACATGAGATAAGCTAAATCCCAACTTATGGTTTCCCAAAATACTTCATGGTGGTTAAGCCTCCAACTCCTATATAATGATGGCATTCCAAGGTGAAAATAAAAAAGGGGAAAAGAGAATAGTTGTTGGCCCTTGACCAATTTTTGAGGATCCTTGGTCATGTTTGACCTAATTTTGGGACTTCAACAGGCTGTCAAAGGCGGAGTGCAAGACGAAGCGGAGATTGCAGGATCTCGTCCCCTTTTAGGGCCCTTTTTGGGATTCGATATTATGTAATGGGTATGGGATGTCAGCCCATGGGTTTACCCATGATTAGGCCTATTTTGTATGTATAAATAGATAGCTAGGTGATGTAAGAAGGAGCCATTGTGCTAAGTGCTAAAATGAATGGCTAAGTGCTAGAGTTGGATCTAAGTGATCAAGAGTTGTAAGTGATTTATGCATACCATGTGAGGATTGCAAGGCTAGTGCAAGTAACTAGAAGAGACTCTGTGAAGGCTTGGTGCTATACCCTAGTGAGAAGAAGGAGGATCTGGCAGAGTGTGCGCAGATCTCCTGTCTTCTGTGGAGTATAACTTGAATGCTATGTGCCTGTAAGAAGCTTGACCAAAGATAATAAAGAAGACAAAGATTTGATGGACATAGCCCCAGGGTGGGGGTGAACCACGTATATGTTTTGTTGCTCTGCTTTGTTCAATGTGTTGATGTGCTTATATGATAACTTGCTTAGTTCTTTAATATAGATGAATGATAGATAGATATGTTAATGCTATGTGCTTAAAAGTATGAATGAATATTAGATATGGCCTATGTGGATGTGCTTAGTGCTTGAATATAGTAGATCTTGATGAATATTGTGATGCTCTGTAATTAGGGTTTAACTGCGTTGTAACTCAAACTAGATATTGATGAATGTTATATGTTGAGTGCTCTGTCAAGTGTTATAATCACAAATTTGTGTCCCAGCTAAGGTTGCAGACACTTGAGTCCTGCAACCACCTCTCCCTCTACCTTGGGTGAGACTTCATATACTTCACAGGTGTTTCTGAAAGGGCCGGTATTTAGGGTTTTTTTGGTGCGTTGTTGTAGCGTTGAACCTTGGGTCTCCCCCTGTGCCAACAAATGGTTCTGTTGCTAGGACCTAAAACTATGATTGCTGGGAACTGAGGAAGAAGAATATTTTTGCGAAGATCTGATCTAAAACTGTGGAATCTCTGTGTGTAGATCTATTTCCCTAGTGCACAACATTCTACTTGATCTGTGAAGCTCTGTGCTAAGAAAAGAAGTCTGATCTGAAGAAAAGAGATAAGATATGCAAGCTCTGTGCTCTGATAAAGGTAAGAATAGTGAAAAATTTTAGATCTGGAAGCTTTGTGCTCTGCTGAAGATAAGATTAATGGAAATTTGTGTTTCTAAAGTATGGATCTAGGTATGTTTGATAACATTTATCCTAGCTTGAAAACTAGGGCACTGATAGATGAAAGAAGATTTGATATGAGTAGATCTGATAAGAATAGTGAAATATATGGTATACCTACGCATAGAGAGAATGTTTGGACTAACAAATGGATGCAGGATCCTAGAAAGATTTTTTGCAGGCTACCTACCATGATCCTAGTGCGCAGTACAGAAAAGTTTTGGGATCATTTAAGAGAAAGAGAGGATTAACTCTTTGTTACAGTTGCAAAAAACCAAGACATCTTGCTAAGGAATGCCCTGGAAGAAAACATGGTTGCCTCTGTTGCAAAGCTATGGACCATGAAGTATTGGATTGCCATAGAATGATTGCCAAGATTGAAAGGATGAATATGAGACAATGAGACCACAAGAAAGGTCAAGCAACTAGGATTATGGAAGAACCTCAGAAAGAATCAGAGAAAGTATTGCTACTGATGAAAGAAACCTTGAATGATCACCGACATATCATCTTATCAGAGATCTTCAAAGAAAAAGAATGCATTGAAGTAAGAATAGGAGACTTCAACATTGACTGTGTTCTGGATGAGGAAACACGGGTGAATATCATGGGAAATTCTAGGAAATCCTGCTATGATTCCTTCATTGGGAGGAATAGGATTATTCAGAGGAAAACTGATAACCCTATGTGGAAGACTTACCCAGATATCCATGAGTGCTCATGGAACTTTGACGGAGGAAGAATTTGAAGTTGTTAAATTTATTGAGAACAATGCTACCTTTGCTATGTTACTAAAAAAACCTTGGATTGAAGGAGATCAGGCTAGAAGGAAAGAAGAAGAAATCTTAGAGAAGAAAAAGAAAGAGTTAAAAGATTTCATGACTAGGAGGATCGCACACTTGATTGAAGAACAGGAGAACCAAGCAAATCTATTTAATACCAGAGACTTGGATGTCGAAGTCGGAATAACACCATACTGAAGTACCTATTCAAGATACATATGAAGTATTACCCCTAATTTCTAAGCGCAAAGTTACTATGCCCACAGGAGATAAGAATTAGAATGGAAAAAGGAATACCGAAACAAATCTCACTAGGAAAAAGGATAGAAATCTAAGAAAGAAGAGATCTAAGATCGAAAAGTTACAGAAGGTTCCAAAGGGAACTTCACAGAAGGAATATTTGCAAGATTGGAACTTTGCCAGGATATCAGAACTGTGTCACATGGCACTTCGCCATGGCGAAGCAATATAGCCATTGGGAATAGTATAATCATTAGACCGACGGCCTGAACGGGTAGAAAGGAATTTATGATCAGAAATTTCACCACAAGACCGTTGGGACCGCGCCATAACAGATAGAAATGAGTTCATGAAGGCTTCTCACTCGTTGCAAGAGATTTGTTGCCTCGTTATCTATATATTTCGTCGATCCACACATCGAGAACAATTTTGATAACCATGAATCTGAGCCCGCAGATTAGCTGATTCCACACAGTGATCATTGTGTTATTTCCATCCATCCCGTTGCATTGACTAGTTACTCTTCGAAACCGAGATATTAAACCACGAGCGTGCATATCGGACGAGCTTAGCACTGCAGAGAAAATTGTCGAAGAAATTCTCATTGACCTAATGAATGAAAGAGTAATGTCTAAAAGAGCAATGTTTGCAATTATTCCAGCGTCATCGACGAGAGGAGTGCAAGCCTCTCCATCGACTGCTCGCAGAGCCGGATCATCCCGACCATCCTATTATTACAAGATATGATCCCTTCAAATCCTCCACACATCTCTCAAAAATATTGGATAAGATATGCCATCAAAATCTCCATGATCTTCTCCTTTGAATAGGCTTGAATGATTGTCCCAAATATTCTTCAAATCTTCAAAGCTTGAATATGAAATTCGAATTTGAGGCTAGGTGGTAATATTTGACTTTGTTGAAATCTTCAAATATACCTGTACACATCATAAAACTCATCCAACCTTTAGATATAATGAAAATATGTTAAGTTTCTAATATTTAATCATAAATTCACTTATAATACTAAAATGAATAAAGTGGAAAATGATAAGGTGAAACCCAAATGTATTTATGAAAATGGTATGATTGAAGGTTAATGGAATGATGAAATGTAAGGAATAGTGAAGGGAAGGGTTGATGAAAATGCAACATTTCTGAGTCCTAACATCCCCCCCAACTGAAATTGTTGCATGTCCTCATGCAACCATGCATGGATATTCTTAAGAACTTTTCTCATTCAAACTATGGCTTTGATTGATGATTTCCTTTTAACAATGAATGTTTTCAGGGTATGAAACACAAGAGTAACAACATGTGAAATACATGAGCAACAACTTACATTTTCTTATGGTTGGTTCTTGTGTGACAACCATGAATACAAAGAATGTTGGTTCTTGTGTTAACAACATTCATTTCACTTATTTGTTTTCTTGCTACAATAATTTAGTCATATACTCACTGGAAATAATAAGCTATCAATGTGCATAAGGAAGCATCATTGTGCATAAGAAAGCCTTTTTTCTATCTTTTATGAATCATGCCAATATGTATATCAATGTGTATGAAGCAAAGTGCAACAGAGGATCATTGGAAAATAAATGTTGATGAATGGTAAATGAGATAAAAAAATGGAACGATGATAGTGGGAAAATGGAATAATGGTAATGAATATGTAGTGAATATAGGTTCCCTCCCCCCAACTGAAGTGGTTGCATATCCTTATGCAACTTGGCATAGGTTATGAAAGTAAAAAAGGAAATAGAGCATGGTGAGAGAACTTTCCAAACTCACTCATTATTAGCAAATAAAGAATTACATGATTAAAGATTAGAAAAGAACATACCTCCACTTACCCAAGAATGATGATGAATGATGCAATAAGAATATAGTTGTTGTTGCTACTAGATCAGGAAAATGTGACTAGTGTTGTAGCGTCAACTATTGTAACTGCTAGATCAGTGAATATGCGACTGCAGTTGTTGGAACATGGAAGGTGTCACTGTTGTAGGATCATGAAAATGTAACTGTGAATGTTGTTGCTCATATAACTGGATCATGGGAAGTGAAGGAATATGAACTGCTATTGTTGAATCATGGAAAATGTAGAAGGTGGAAATTGGAACTGTGGTACTCTCAGATAAAGTCATGCTTCTATAACTGTTGATAGAGTCATAAAAAAAATGTATATTCTTCACCCTCTACAAAACCGATGGCACAATTTTCATCAAGCGAATGAATGTGTCGATGTCTAGCATGAAGAGAAATCATTGGATTACCGACCATTGATGAATGTCGTTAACCAATGCGAGACAAACTCACCAATGATGTTAATGAGTTTCAAGGTACCCGAGTACATCTTGAAAAGTGCGAATAGATGTGTTGATGTCAAGCCACTTGCAAGATGTAACGATCAAGTGACATTGATGTATTCCCATGATTGCTAGTGAGAGAACTTTCCATTAAGGCATGCAAGCCTCTAAGTACTCAAAAGGAACTCTATTCTATATCCCAGATAAGGTGATGAGGTCGATGGGGCAAGACATGTTGAACGGTGGGCCTTAAGGAATCCCACATCATTCAAAGCGAGTTTGTATAAAAATATTTGGTAGGACTATATGAAATATCTCAGTAGAAACAGTGTTTATGGCAAGGAAATGTAATCATGGAAAGGGAACTGAATGGTTTCATTTGTAAGTCAAACTGGAATGGAAAAAAAGAAGGCAAAAATGAACTGAAAAAGATAATGGAATGTATGCAAC
This sequence comes from Picea mariana, assembly GCA_032191745.1. Classification (NCBI taxonomy): domain Eukaryota; kingdom Viridiplantae; phylum Streptophyta; class Pinopsida; order Pinales; family Pinaceae; genus Picea; species Picea mariana. Next base: position 30,190 of record JASDQU010735724.1, on the reverse strand, counting down.
TTAGAAAAGAATAGGCATGTGTGAAGTCATGAAAGTTAAGGCAATGGAAGATGGTTGCAACACAGGGATGATCAATATGTTGTGAAGGAAAAATGTGAGTAAAGAAGTCATGATGCAAAATAGCGTTTTGGCGAATGTGTGTTGTGTAATGGAAAACATCATGATGCGTAAACAACACATGACACAAAACGTTCCTGTGTAACAGTAAGCGTCATAACATGTATGATGAGTAACAACTCCTTCAAGCAGTCAAAAAATCATGTTTGTCAAAAGTTTTGTGATTTCTTGAAAAATCATTGTAGCAGTAGAAGCAATTGTCCTCAAACCTGATAAATGTGAGTACTAATCCTGCAAGAAGACGTGTGAGAAGTTTGAAAAAGAAAACATAACATGCAGGAAGGAGTACAAATGTGGCAAATTAAAAATAAAATGTGTGTTTGTACATGTCGCCTGCGCGCTTGGATTCATTCTTGATTGCTGCCAAATTGACTTAAGAAAAATAACGGAGTGTTAAATGTAAAATCATGTATTCATTATTGTTTTCAGGAATGATTTAAAACATCCATTTGCAATTTTTTTTTTGTTTT
>JASDQU010735724.1:0-29377 GCA_032191745.1 Picea mariana | reverse complement strand
ATATATATATATATATATATAGATATATATATATATAGATAGATAGATAGATAGATAGATATAGATATAGATATAGATATATAGATATATATTGTTTTCCAAATTTTAAATTTGTTTGTTTGTTTGTCTTGTTTTTGTTTTATAACAAAATGAAACAAAAACTCTTATTATTTTTACTCAATGTGAAGGGAAATAAAGTGGCCTAAACATGCATCTAAATATGTTTCAATTACTCATATTTTTCTGCAGGAGTGAATTGGATTTGGATAGCATTAGTACTAGAATAAACTCTTAGTGGATTTAATCCTTGGCGGCAGTATCGCATTTCAGGCCATTCCCCACAAAGAATCACTATGTTGTTTTATATAGTTTGTAATAACATGCATAGTGCATCATGAAAATATCTCTCTGCTGCAACCAAAACATCGAGACTTGTTCCTCTACCTCTTTTAAAAATCATTGCCAAATAAAATCCAAAGATGGATGATTGTGCACAAGAAAAGAAAGGTGAATTGTGGCTTACCAGACTGATATTTGATTAACCTCACGTGATATGCATCAAGCTCTTCTTGTAGCACCTGCATCAACAACTGTATATATATCAACGATAAAGAGAATGATCTCCCTATTAGATACTATTTCTTCTTTTCTCAGTGTGAATCCAAGCCTACAGTGGCAAACCGGCCATCCCAAAATCTGCCTTCTTCACGGTCCAAAAAATCAGAACTGCTATCAAACCAAGCAGAATTTTCAAAAATCACTCACGAGTCAACAAAATGAGACCCTTCTGCACAAAATCCCTATGCCCAATTTTTAAAATTTGTCATTGTTTGCTCATAAATTTCAACCGAAGTCGATTGTCTGCAAATGGACGTCAAGTGACGGATAGTTTCAATTTGAGCGTTAGAATTGTCTGCCTTTACTCTCTCAGTATTCGAAAGAGAAGATCAATCTTTAATTTTGGAGGTGGTTTATATCTATATGGAACAGTTGTCTTCTTGTTGGAAAAATATCCAGCTGAGCAGATTAATCGATTGCTTATAGTTGGTTAACAACTTGGAAAACCTCATCACTAAGTTTTTGAATTGATTTCCAGGATTGCAAATGGCCAAAACAAGATTATACGGATCTTAGAGATTGTAACAAAAATAAATTAAACCTAAGAATATTCAACAAAAACCGTAAATCCAGTTGGAGACACACTTTTGGAATAGATCAATTCAAAATTCATCGTAGAATAATCATTACGAGGACAAAATGTTGGGTGAAGTTACAACAAACATACCCAACGAATTTCATTCTTCGGCTGACAAGGAAAATGGTTAAGTTCAATTTATCCTCTCTGTCACCGAGAATTCCCTTTGAGATCCCTCCACTTTGCATTATTTGATTCAGCAGCAAGTAAAGTTTCCAATCAAGGATATTCGGATTACACGTCTAAGTAATAACGATGTCCAAATTCGGGTCGTATTTTAGGGATAACAATGATGAATTGAAACAACAGCGCACCATTATACCATATCAACATGCAGAAGAATGAGATCGCCACCCATGGAAACAACATGTTTTATATGGAGCTAAAATACCCGATTAGTGAGCAGATAATCTTAGATTCCAAAAAAATAAAACCTATATTAATCTCTTGGTAGCACAATGGTCAGCAAAGAATGGGATCGAGTCATCAACTAGCATCTAACAATCGACCCCAGAAAGGATTGATCCTGAAAACTTTTTGAGATCTTAAAATGTACAATAACTAATCAATCCCATAAAATTCTCACTTGCATATCATTCTAGTTACCAAAATTTGTGACAAAAATCATCTGTGGATTCTCATTCATAAGAGGTGAGGAAAAGAAAGAGTACTTGACTAATCAATTGATTGTTTTTTTTTTTTCTATCATAGATCCAGGAGAAGACCACCGAAGTATTTTCTTATTTCGTTGTCACAATTGCAGGTTTTGTTTTTGTTTCTAGGCTGTAGGTTTAGCATGGGTGGAAAATGCAATTCAACCAATTGCAAGTAGAACACAGTTTCAACTAAAGTTTCAGCATGATACAAACACAGTTTCAGCATGATACAGGCATAGTTTCAGCATGAAAAAAAAAAACTTCACTATATCAGCATGGAAAAACGTCACTATATCAGCATGTAAAATTTTACTGTATCAACATGTAAAATTTCACTGTCTCAGCGACTGTCTCAGCATGTAAAAAATTCACTATTTCAGAATAGAAAAAAAAACGTCACTGTATCAGCATGTAAAATTTCACTGTATCAGCATGTAGAATTTCACTGTCTCAGCGACTATCTCAGCATGTAAAAATTTCATTGTTTCAGCATAGAAAAATTTTGGTTTTGTTTTTATTCGTCTAATGTTTTATTGTGTTTACTGTTAAGCATGTTTTTAAAAACATTCATTCCTGCAATCAAAATCATCCCTATTTTCTTATCCTCGCGATAGCACGAAGCCCAGAGGAGAGCATACTTATTCTAGGTAAAAGAAAAATATGAAAATGAAAACAAAAACTGGAAATGAAAGCCTACCTACTCTATGCTAATTACATCTTAGAAATTAGTTACGTGTAGTCAAATAACCAATAGAGCCAAGAATGCAATAGTAACAACAATATGTTCAGTGTCAATTTTTCGAATGAAAAATAGAATTTTACAAGAATGAATGAATCTAGTTGTTGTAACGGAAAACTAACTAAATAAAAATAAAAATTAAATTTATCTAATCGAGTACTTACCTGGAACCATTTCTCGATATAAATTTCGTAGGCGCGATTTTCCTCATTCGGATCTTGTTGTAACTCCTCTTCCCTTTCCTCCATCTCTTGTTTGAATGTTTGTTCGTCATCAGATGCATGGGAGTTTTCAGATGTTGAATCTTCAATTGTTTCTGGAGAAGTGTTTGAATCTTTGATTGTTGTCAAGATCTCCTCTTACTGAGAAAAGGAGATCCTAACTTTTGCTAAGATCCGAGTGAGTAGTTCCAAGTTGACACTCATGGTTAAATCATGTTGAAAAAATGATTCTTACAACACCCAAAAATGAAATTTTAAAATCTTAAATGAAAATAAACCATTTGCGTAAAGAAAAGCACTCTTGCTGAAACACATGAAAATCTCTTCACAGATGCGGCAATTGAAATTTACACTACCACACTTGCAGGAATTGAAATCTACACTTACACTTGCAGGAATTGAAATATACTCTTAATTGCAGGAATTGAAATCTACGCTTACATGAAAAATCAAGCTAAATCTCAATCCATCGTGCTTCCCCGACAACGACGCCAAAATGTTAGGTGGAAATATTGTCATTTAATTCCATTATAGTACTTGATCAACTATTTAATTTGTCAATCTGAGGTTTGTAGGCTTACGAAGCACAGACGCTATATATGCAAGACTGAAGTAGAAGTAATCTAATCTAAATTGCTGAAATGAAATTAATCTAGGAAAGCATTGAAAGACTAACTAGGAAAGCAGGAAATTAATATAGGAAAGAAATACAACATGTGAAGAGTTGAATGACAAAATACATATGTGAGATCACATAATAATGCTATCTTAAATTGTATTACAAATATCAAATGACAAATCATGAAAGCATGACAAATGAAAGAATACAAATCAAAGCTAAGAATCCCCTTCTAAGACTTCAAGCTAATCTAAGTCTAATCTCTCCTCTCTAACTCCCCCCAAATGAAGAGAGAACACTCTCTTTTATACATGAGAGTCTTGAAGATAAGATAAGAGTCTCATAATTATGGATCCACTATTCTCTCAACCACTTTCCTATTATTACAAGATATGATCCCTTCAAATCCTCCACACATCTCTCACAAATATTGGATATGATATGCCATCAAAATATCCATGATCTTCTCCTTTGAATAGGCTTGAATGATTGTCCCAAATATTCTTCAAATATTCAAAGCTTGAAGATGAAATTCGAATTTGAGGCTAGGTGGTAATATTTGACTTTATTGAAATCTTCAAATATACCTGTACACATCATAAAACTCATCCAACCTTGAGATATAATGAAAATATGATAATTTTCTAATATTTAATCATAAATTCACTTATAATACTAAAATGAATAAAGTGGAAAATGATAAGGTGAAACCCAAATGTATTTATGAAAATGGTATGATGGAAGGTTAATGGGATGATGAAATGTAAGGAATAGTGAAGGGAAAGGTGGATGAAAATGCGACATTTCTGAGTCCTAACATGGATATTTATGACCCTGACAGCCCAGAGACCACAATAAAGAACATGATACACCCAGGCCCAACAAAGCAAAGAAGACCGAAGAGGTCCAAGATTTAAGCAGTGCCTCAGGAAATACTTCTTCAGTATCACCTGACCGAGGGGGTGATGATGAAGTAGAAGAGATAAATGGAAAAGGAGTTGAACAGAAGCAAGGTGAAGTAACACCGCCCAGAGATGAGGCCGATCCCCTGAAGAAGAGGAAGGTTTCTCCCCTGAGACCTTCTTCCCAGAAGAAATTGAAAGCCACTGTGACCAAGATGAAGACTGTGCTTACTGTCGATGATTTTGACTTCATCATCGCAACTCTAAATGATGCTTTGCTGGAAATCGTAGAGAAACGAGAACCAAGAAGGAGTAAATATATGATAGAATTGAGGTCGAACTTCGAGGGGTACAACAAGCCCCTCAGTCCAGTTGTGTAGTCTCCACTGTGCCCCTGCCATCAAGAGAACCAGAGTTGGGAGATGAGCCATCCCAACTCCACCAACTAGCTGATGCGGTCGAAGATTGCCTTCGACGTGCTTAAGAAGAAACAGAACAAGCCACCCAGGACTTAAAGAAATTACAAGGCGTAATCGTAGAACAACGCAGAGTTGCAGAACAGGAGAGGATTTCTTTCCAGGAAAAGTTTGAAGAAGAGAAAGTACAGATGCAACAAGAAAAAGAACAGTTTCTCACAGAGAAACTTGAAGTGAAGGAAGCAGTCAATAGAGCACTCCACTCTGTGACAAGCTTAGAGCCGCAAGCAGAATACCGAGTCACCCATCAAGTAGAGCATCTTGCAGAAGTTATCCAGTAGCTACAGCAACGAATAGTAGGCTTAGAGCTCCGCACAGTGCCCAACACCCCGCAAAATGTGAGGGATCAAAGAGAAGCAACTGCTCGAAGCACAGTTGAGCGAATCAAAGCCCTCACCATGGAATGTAGGAAACTCACTGATCACAGTGCCCAGACCTATGAGCAACTCACTGAGAATCCAGAACTGAAGGCACTGGAGTTGCAGCTCTAAGAGGTGAAGTAACAAGCAGAGACAATATAGGCGCAGTTGAAGCCCCTGTCAGTTGTGGAAAGAATGAAGCGATCCCAGGAGAAGTGCACTGCCTAGCAACAGGTCCACACTATCCAAAGAAAAATCATGGAAGTGACTTAGAGGCTCCAACCTATACAATATAAGGCTTACCAATTGTTCACATAGATCGAAGGCCGAGGAGCGGAATTAGAGAAATTTGTCACCACAGATGAACAACACCTAGAAGGACCTGTCAACGAATCAGTCATACAAGAGTTCATTGAACACGATGTCATTGCACAACAACAAGTCGAAGCAGCTCAAGCCAAGATTGAGGCTTTTGAAGAAGAACTAGTCATATAAGAGTGACTTGAGACGAGTCACAGGTGAGTGTTGGGGGCATGTTGGACCTTGACCAAGTTTTGAGGATCCTTAGTCATGTTTGACCTAATTTTGGGACTTTGACAGGCTGTTGAAGGAGGAGCGCAAGATGAAGCAGAGACCGCGGGATCTCGGCCCCTTTTAGGGCCCTTTTTTGGATTCAGGATTATGTAATGGGTATGGGATGTCGGCCCATGGGTTTACCCATGCTTAGGCCTATTTTGTATGTATAAATAGATAGCTAGGTGATGTAAGAAGGAACCAATGTGCTAAGTGCTAAAATGAATGACTAAGTGCTAGAATTAGATCTGAGTGATCAAAAGTTGTAAGTGCTTTGTGCATACTGTGTGAGGCTTGTAAGGCTAGTGCAAGTAACTCTAAGAGACTGTGTGAAGACTTGGTGCTATACCCTAGCGAGAAGAAGGAGGATCTGGCAGAGTGCGCACAGATCTCCTGTCTTCTGCAGAGTAGAACTTGAATGTTATGTGCCTACAAGAAGCTTTACCAAAGATAATAAAGAAGACAAAGATTTGGTGGATGTAGCCCCAAGGTGGGGGTGAACCACGTATATGTTGTGTTGCTCTGATTTGTGCAATGTGTTGATGTGCTTATATGATAACTTACTTAGTGCTTTAATATAGATGAATGATAGATAGATATGTTAATTCTTTGTGCTTAAAAGTATGAATTAATACTAGATCTAGCCTATGTGGATGTGCTTAGTGCTTGAATATAGTAGATCTAGATGAATATTGTGATGCTCTGTAATTAGGGCTTAACTGTGTTGTAACTCAGACTAGATATTGATGAATGTTAACTGTTGAGTGCTCTGTCAAGTGTTAGAATCACAGATCTGTGTCCCAGCTAAGGTTGCAGACACTTCAATCCTGCAACCACCCCTACCTATACCTCGGTTGAGACTTCATCTTCTTTGCAGGTGTTTCTAAAAGGGTGGGTAGTTAGGGTTTTGTTTGTGCATTGTTATAGCATTGAACCATGGGTCTGCCCCTGTGCCAACAATAGTTCATAGAATCATACCTATCATCTTCTGGCACGAAGGGGCTAGAAAAAGGAGATCTTGGAGGAACTCTAGAAAAACATCACAAGTTTGTAAGCTTGTCCATGTTTTCCATTATTAATATATAACTTGGACGATTTATCTTAATGTCTACATTGTTCATTTCATGGATGTTTATTTTTGTCTTGTTTAAGTCCAACATATATAAATCCACTTGTTTCTAAATATATATAGTAATAGAAGAGGATTGTCTCATCTCTTGCAAGAGGGATACTTCCATACTAGGAGCTTGGAGATCAAGTTCAACAGTTGGAGCCATGGGGACAACTTACAGGAAAGAGGTAATCCATCTAACTTTTCCTCTTCCTCTCTCTCTTTTGATTTTATTAATGAACATATAAATTAGTTTTAAGGGAAATTTAGTGTCCATTTGTTTCCTTTTGTCTCAGATCAAAGGAAACCAGTTCTAAGGGGGGTTTCACATGTCCACAGAGGGAATTCACTATGACACAATGTCCCATATTCTATTGGTAGATTCTTCCACTTTGTGAGGTACTTAATAATTTCTCAATTCATAGTCACTTGATTCATTTTGCAATAACTATTTCAAGTTCTAATATGATTTTCCTTTCTTCCTCAAACTCTAGAAAAATAGCCTAAACTAAGAATTTATAGTCAAATAGATTCTTTAAGTAGAAACATGGAAGACTAGATGTGTACATGAATATGGAATCATCTCCAATTTGTAAGCCATAATGTCCTCTGTAATACCCTATAGGGGCCATAGTACTTGGGTGCTAATTTATTGTCCTTCTTTTGTTGCCTAAGGGAAATTTGTTTGTATGGTTGCATCCACAAAAATATCCAATATCTCACTTCAAATCACACTTCATTGTGATTTTTATTTTCTTGTTGTTTCATCCTATTTTGTTATATAACCAAGTTGTCCTTCAATTGATTTAGAGCCTCTTGCTATTGTTCTATGTGATCTTCCCTTGTCGGAACCTTAGCTTTACCTCTCAAGGGTAAGATGATGGATGGAGGATGATAGCCATAGAGTGACATAAATGGGGACATTTTGGATGAAGTACAGAAGGAAGTTTTGTACCGCCATTATGTTAAGGGTAACCACATGACCTATTTTGTCAGTTTATCGAATGCAAATTAACAAAGATAACCTTCTACACATTTATTGACAATATTACTTTATCTGTCACATTAAGGATGGTATAAAGAGCTATGAGCCAATTGAATACCCAAATAAGAAAACAAGCCAGTTCAGTTACTTGTGAAAATTGGATCTTTTCTACTTACAATAATCAATTTCCTTACATCTTTTGAACTATTTCGATGAATGTTATAGATATTTTACTTTCCTTAAAAAGTTGAGAGAGTGAGAGAGAAAATCAACATACTTTGTGAGTCAATCCACCACCACCATGATGGAATTATTTCCTTTATTTGGTACACCTATGATAAAATACATTAAGACCTCTTCCCAATGTTTACTTGGTATAGCTAATGATTCTATAAGACCTAGGGTATTGATTTCCTATCCTTTGTTCTATTAGTAAACCAAAAATTCTAGCATAAAATTTCTAACATTAGTTTTAAGACCTTCCTAAAAAAAATATTTTTGATCATGTGGTATGTTTTCAAAAATCCCAAGTGTCCCCCTATATGAGAAGTACGTAGTTCTAAAAGGAACTTATGTTTAATTTGCGAATTTTTATGTAAATATAGGTGATCCTTATCCAAAATTGAATAACTATTTCACACAAATTATTTATCTGATGCAGTGTGGTCCTATTGTAGTTGTTGAATTGGATTCGATACTATTATATTCTTACCTCTTCCACCCAATCAACTTTTAGAATGGGAATAACACAAATCAAAGCCTCGATGTTTTTTCCTTTCCTTGAAAATACACCCACCACCATATTTTGTTTCCATTTTTTGTAGATAATTCAAAGGCATAATATATCATATTTGTAACCCATTCTTGTTTCTTTTTTGAAGATAGTCATTTTCTAGGAATCAATTTGGATTGTCACGATCTATTTTTACCTTAAAGTGTCTTCATATTAGTTAAATGAGTCATTTCTTAATTTCATGTAGTATGCCAACATTTCCTTCTCCTAAATGGGTTTAAGTTATTTTCTTAAGTTGTTACCTTTGAAAGGAAAATGGTCTTCCTTCTTACATTAAAACTACACCAATTCCCCAAGGCATCACAATCCACAATAAAAGATTTCATGAAGTCAGGTGTGGAAAAGGTTAGAGTTCTATACATAACCTCCTTATAAAAATTTTGGGTTGCTTCTTGAGTCCAAGAGAATGAATCATTTTTCAACAATGTTGTTAGATGTGTTTTTATTTGACCATAGTTCTTAATGAAATTTGTATAATAGGATAGCAATCGTAACAATCCTGTAATATTCTTCAAGGTTTTTGGATTCACCCGTTCCATTGTAACTTTAATTTTCATTATGGTACACTTTGACACCTACATGAGATACACTATGACTCACATATTCCATTTCTTGAACACCAAAGGAAACACTTAGAAGGTTTTGCATATAGTTTTTTTATCTTCCAAGAGTTTTAATACTATGTCAGCATGTTGTACATGCTCTTCCCAAGAGTTTCTATAGATTAGTATATCATCAAAAAATACTAGCATGAATTTTCCAAAATATTGAAAATAAAATTAATTAAGATTTGAAATGTGGAAGGTGACTTACTAAAGCCAAACCAAATCACCAAAAGCTCATAATCCCCTTCACATGTTCTAATGGTTATTTTAAATATGTCTTCTTCCCTCATTCTAATATGATGATATCTTGAATGAATATCCAACTTAGTAAAAAAAATTGCTCCCTACAATTCATCTAATAATTCATTAATGACAAGAATAGGAAATGTGTCTTTAATGGTGATGTTGCTAAGATCTTTATAATCTAGACATGTATGCCATGTACCATCATTTTTGTAAACCATTACCAATGGTGAAGAGAAAGAACTTTGGCTAGGTCAAATGATGCCAACCTCTCACATTTCTTGAACCATGCACTTAACGTTTCTTTTTAGTGCATAGGGCTACTCGTAAGGTCTAATTTTAGGAGGGAGGTTTCTCAGTTGAAAATGAATGATGGGATCATTGGATTGCATAGGTAGTATACCTTTGGGGATATCTATAGATACCTTGCAATTATTAATGATAACTCTTTGGAGATCCAAGGGAATACATGGTTTGCATGTTTGAACATATAATGAGAAGAATTATGCAATTACACCATGGTGTCATTTTTTAACAATTTTTTCAAGTTTTAGAGCTTATTACTTTACAATGCTTACCTTGGATACATTTGAGTTTAATTTCCTTTCCTTCTAAGGAAAATATTGTAAAAAGTTCTTAAAAATTAAAAGACGTTATTCCCAATTATTGTAACCATTGGACCCATAAGTCAATATCAACACCACCCATTTGGATTGCAATCATTAAGATATCCAATAAATAATCATCTATATTTATCTTGATACTATGGCACTTCCTTGAAAAGTTCATGGTACCTCTATTTGCAATGATTACTTGAAATTTGAGTGCTAGATGTACAAAGCATTGACAAGTTTGGCTAATTTGCAACTAGTGAAGTTATGGGCACTACCATAATCAATCAACATTGTTACCTTTTCCTTTTTTACATATGTTTCTATATTGAGAGTTTGAGGAGTTTTAATTCCCTCCAATTCATGACAATATATGGTTGGACTAGTTTCTTCTAGTTACACATCTTTAGAAGCTTTTAATTCTTGTTATTACTCCTCTTTATAACCTATATAGAATAATTTATTCTCACTGGACTTAATCCCATTACTATACTTTCTATGATTTGAAACACAATCCATTTTCTCATGTTTGATCCATTTGTTGAGGTGTAATCCGTGTATGTTGATTGAGGCTAGGAGTGGTAACATTGTGCTCTTTACAAGGGTTAGTGGCCAACCTTATATTTTCCATATTTTTACTTTCAACATCCTTTACACGAGGAAATAGTTCTCTAGGGATTTATGTTCCAAGAGATGCACCTCATGTTGAATGTTCTCCTTTAAATTTCCGATCAAGAGATCCAATAAATTATACTTTGTAATGTTATTCACTCTAAGTCTCAACTTTTCAAATTGTTTAATTTGTTAAAAATTTGGACCTTTTTGCCTGAGTTTTATCACTTGGATAAAGAAGGAGTTTCTCTTAATACCCATGTAATGGGACAACAATTTAATTATAAATATGGATCAAGATATAATGAAATAATTTTTGTGATAGCAAATCCATTGGCACCACAAAAATTGAATCTCGGGTTCTAAATATAAGGATGCCATAGTTACCTTTTGTAAACTCGGCACTTGGTGTAGATCAAAGAATTGATCCATTTGGAATATCCATGTTATGGGATCATTACAATCAAACTTCCTCATATTGATCTTGGGAACGAATCAGTTCCTTGGCCACAAGTTGAACCCCTTATGGCATGAATCTTAGAGTAATGAATGATCAATGTTTTAGGACTCAATCTTCTTATTATCCCTATCTTCTTCTTGAGCAAGCGAATTTTTGGTAAGGAGGAAACTTATATCCTTTAAAGGGTCCTCCCTCATGTAATTGAGATTATATTTGAGTTAATATTTTCTTTTCATACCTTCAATATTTTTTTTATATTAAATCCTTCAAAGTTTGGAATTATGTTTTAGTTACCATATTTAAGATGTCAACCTTTGTTAACATTATAGATTCTAGTATCTCTATTCTCCTTTCCATATTGTATATCTTGAAATAAATTTATTTCTTCTCTTCTTGTTTCATGGATGAGCCTTTATAATCCTTTCCAAGAGTCACAATTGGATTATTATATCTAAACATGATGGGCTTAGGGTTTTGGAGACAAATTTATTAGAAAGTAGTCAACCTGTTATAACTTCTCCAATTCTAATCTTCTGTTGATGAATTTTATATTAGTTTTACTCTGATGTGTCCAATTCAATATGACCTTGATCCCATATAATTTATATATTCCAATGTAAATTTATAGGTGAATTACCAAAACCTCTTGTTTTCTCCCTTTTAAAACCCTAATTTGGAGAGTATCTTGCTAGCTCACCTTACATCTAATGCCACTCAAATATTTCTCAAATTATGATTCTAAAATATTGACCTATAATATTATATAATATTATTGTATGTCTTCTATCAAATCCCATAGGTCTCACTAAAGCATGATGTGCCAAGATAAAGTTATTATAACTTTCTTAAAACTTGTTGATTTTGGCACCCTTTAGAAGAACAAACTTGTATGGTATTCCACATATCCATCTTTATAGATTGGATTCTAAAATTTGGATATATAACACTCTAGTCCATTTTATTTCCAACTCCATTTTTGGCACTATACTAGAATATTCCTAGATTCATATATGACTATTTTATCGAGAACATATTTTTCAAATTACTTTCAGGATTAGTCAAAATCCCTAACTTCAAAAACCTATAACTATGAACGTATAGTGAACCAGGATCTAGGAATTTTTCACAATGCACTTCACCTTGTCCTTTATACATATTGAAAATTTCACACATTGAAAACTCCTAAAAAATATTGAAAATGGTATGATGACTCATTTTAAGGAGCCAAACCAAGGACCATCTACTCTGATACAAAATGGTATGGAGAAGATACCCAAAATAGCATAAAAATATAAACAATTAGTAATTTCATTCCTTGAGAATGATGTATAATGAATGAATACAAATCCTTTTTTAGGGGCCAAACTCCTTTTACAATATATCAAATGCACCCAGTGAGATTATGTCTACTACTACGTTTCCATGTTATATATAGGAATCCAAGGGGTACAATGAAGGGGTATAATTACATTTAAGGGGCCTAGCTAACCAATAATGAAAACAATAATATAACAATACTAATGTAATTTTCCAATATGTAGGGATTAACACATAATAGTCTAGTCCTCTAATAAATCGACCAACTCAAGATTCCCCATTGAGTCCATGAACATACTTATTCAATTCCACAAACTTCCATTCATAGTCATCATCAATTGTGGTTCCCTACTTAATTATATAGAATTCATCTTACTTTTCACAATAGTACATCTATCCAAAATACTTTTACTCAAAGTGATATTTGAAGGCACTCCATTTCAATACTTTTACTCAAAGTGATATTTGAAGGCACTCCATTTCAAGTGTTCTTCATCAACCTTTTCTTTCTTTTTAAATGATCCCACCACAGATTTGCATCATCAATCAATTGATAACTAGAAAAAATTCTTCTCCAAATAGTTGAAATCATACAACACCATGTATCTTTCTATATTAACCAACCAATTGCTCACTTCATTTCCTCATTTTATATATTCATTAAAGGTAGGATCCTTCTACTTCATATTCTTGTAACCTATTTTTCAACAAAATATTCTAGATAAAGGTGTTCTTCCAGTGACGACAACTTCTCAGGCGTTTATAGGTTTTAGAGCCCAAATATTCCAACATCCCCTTGATCTCATATAGATAGGTGGGTTTTTTTAGTGATTTGTCTCTTTAGGGTCTATACTTATTAGGTCATCTCCTCGGGATTATGGTGACTATAATGAGAAGGGTGATTTTGGTTGGGTTCTTTGTCGTCACTCTAATTATGTGAAATGAAAATATGCATGATCAATCTCTTCCATGGAATTTAGTACGTAAAATTGTATTAGTTCCAAGAAGATGGACGGATAAAGTGTCACTTACACACTGTGCTCTTTTTGATTGGTTACAATGCATATTAGAAGCTGCTTATTGTTTCATATAAATAATACAAAGTGTTAATTGCTTTTAATTTTAACTATAGGTGGTCAGTTATTGTTTAATCCTTTCAATTCCACAATCTAATTACTTGAAATTGTATTCTTATAGGGTAATTGCATGAAGTTATTGAACCTTTCAGATGTAATCCAACATCTAAAAAACATGCTCACTATATGAAAATCTAGAATGTGAATTAATTTGTAAAAGCTAGGTTCAAGGAGGCCCGAGCCTAGCAAGTCACTTGACATGCAAGCTAGGTCAAAACATTGGATGCACGTTTTAATTCACCAAAATATGTACATGTTTTGATTAAATAAAAGTATTTTTACTTCACCAAAACAATAACTCAAGAGATGCTTGATTAAGATGAAAGGTGAAATTTGAGGATCATTTCCCTATATTGCATGGAAGGAGGAGGGATACATAATCATTAGGAAGGAGCCCATTATACTATCTCATTTTATGAAATTCCTCTCCAATGATTCGGATTTTATGAGTGGAACGAAATGAATACATATTATTAATAGGTACTTAACAAAAAATAACAGAGATACAATAAAACTGGTTTTCTATTCAATAAGGAAATAAGCTGAAACTATAAAATGCAGTGGAAACAAGTTTGTTGGAATGGTGGCGGCTGCGCTCATTCACAAGAAGATGATTACAATGAGGCTATGAAGGCCCTTTTACAATAAACAGGAATTCCAAAAACCCTAGACATCCAAAAACCTAACCCTAGGAGATGAAGCGCCAAAATTCATGTGGGCCCCATTTGGGTAAGTTAGTACATTAACTTCCTGGGGTCGTAACTTTTGCATACAATCTCTGTTTTAGGTGTATGATAGCCCATTGGAAAGGTATTGTAGAGGAAATTCATTTTTGGGGCTCAATTATGCCTTAAAATATCATTTAGGAGCTCGATCCCAAAAAAAATTCATCTAGGCCCTCAAAATGGCCCCGGAAGTTAAAACTGCTAAAAATAGTAAATTGCCAAAATTGCCAGAAAATTGTTTTGAGCCAGTTGGAAAAGGTGGGTGGCCACCGATATCAACCTGGATAAATCCTCCCTCATTAAAAAGTAATGGTCTCCATTGCGTTGAGTTCCCCCATTAGATGAGGAAATTTCCGTTGAATTTGGCCCCGAGTGAGCCACTTGCCTTGGTGCAGGAGCTGCCCTACTTTGACGACTCGATAAAGTTGAATCCTTTGTTGTCGATTTCCCTTGATTTGTGTGTCCACAATCTGATCACTAGATTCTTGTTGTATGAAGTTAGGGGTGAGCTTTGTAGGTGTCAGTTGTTCTGCTACTTCTGAGGTGTCCAATAATGGTGGGAAATAAGGGCAAAGGAGATCCACGTTGAACACTGGGTGCAAGCCAAGAAAAGGAGGAATGTTGAGTTGAAAATAATTATCCCCCACAACCTTGGTGATGGTGTATGGCCCATAACGGAGTGGGTGAAGCTTCCAATGGGGTCCTATAAGGCATTCTTTCTGCAAGTGAAACCAAACTTTGTCGCCCACCTGAAACTTATGTGGCACCCGATGTTGATCATGGAGTTGTTTGTGCTTGTCATTGGACTTCTGTAGGATATCCTGAACCTATTGGCAGATGTGTTGGATTCGCTCAATGAACCGGGTGGCTTTGTCAGCTTCAGTTGGAGCAGGAGATGAGTCGGTCGAGGTGACCGTAAGGGGAAGTGCAACATCTATGGGACCCAATGGTTGGAATCCCAACCCCACCTGAAAGGGGATGTGGTCGGTTGAGCTATATAGGGCTCGGTTGTAGCTATGTTGGACATAGGGAAGGCTCTCATCCCATGTGCAAGGGTGTTGTGAATTATACATGCGAAGGATATGCACAATCATTCAATTTACGACCTTGGTTTGGCCATCTCTCTGAGGGTGGAAGGCCGTGGATTTGGTGAGCCTGGTGTCCAGCAATGACCAGAGGCTTGACCAGAATGTGTTGAGAAATCGAATCTCCCAATCTGAGACAATGGTTTGTGGGATTCCAAAATGTACCTAGACATGTTCAAAGAAGATCTTGGCAGTGGCCTCTGTTGTGATGTTCTTCTTGTAGGCAACCAAAATCGCCATCTTAGAAAAGCGATCAACAACCACAAAAACACAGTTGTTTCCCCACTTGGTGGATGGGAGGCCCGACATGTAGTCCATTGAGATGGATTCCCATGGCCTGTCAGGAGTAGGAAAAGGGGTGTATAAGCCCTATTTCTTAGTGGTCGTTTTGGCAATCACGCAGACAGTGCAGGACCTGATATACTTGCTGACCTCATGTCGAAGTTTCGGCCAGTAGAAATGTTTTTATAGCATCACCACTATATTTTCGACGTCAAAGTGTCCTACCACTCGACTATAGTGGGATTCCCATATCAGCTTCACTCGCTCGCTTGATGGAACACAGATATGGCCCAGACAACACAACAACCCATCCTGAAGATGAAAAGTATCAACAACTGCATTTTCCCCCAACATTTGGTAAGTGGTGGTGAAGTTTGGGTCTGTCTCGTAGAGTTGCGGCCATCCAGAGGTCTCATGGCCATAAGAGTCTATCACTGTGGTGAGTGCTGCAACTGGCGGTCTGTTGAGGCAATCAAAGACGCGATTGGTGCTTCCTATTTTATACTTGATGTTGAGGTGGAATTGCTGCAAGTATGTGGACCACTTTTGATGGCGGTCATTCTAAATTTTTCCTTGTGTCTACATGAACTGCAGTGGCTTATGATCAATGTGGATGACTATCTCCTTCCCAAGAATGTAGTGTCTCCATTGGCAGTAGGCTTTCACAATGGAGTACATTTATTTGTCATAAGTAGGGTACTTACAGACAACATATGATAGTGTATCACTATGATAGGCCACGGGGTGGTTGTGCTAAGTGAGAACGGCACCCACAGCATAGTCTGAAGCATCTATCTCGATCTCAAAGGGTTGCTGCAAGTTTGGGAGTGAAATTATTGGGGCTAAGAACAAGCGCTGCTTCAAATCATCGAATTCTTATTGTTGGGACCGGCCCCACACAAATTTCTCCTTACCACCACCCCTGGTTATTTGGCTGAGGGCCTATGCAATATGGGAGAATCCCAACATGAACCTGTAGTAAAAATTGGCAAGGCCCAAGAAGCTCTGAAGCTCAGTGAGTGTGGTTGGGGCTGGTCAATCAAGAATGACTTGGATATTGGATGGATCCACATGTAC
The DNA here is from genome assembly GCA_032191745.1 of Picea mariana. Lineage (NCBI taxonomy): Eukaryota > Viridiplantae > Streptophyta > Pinopsida > Pinales > Pinaceae > Picea > Picea mariana. The sequence continues at coordinate 12,595 of JASDQU010735724.1, read as the reverse complement.
ACCATGTTGATCAATGATGTAGCCCAGGTAATGGACCATGTCCATGCCGAAGGAGCATTTTTCCAAGTTGGTGTATAGCTTGTGTTGTCGTAGGGTGTGCATAACCTATTGAATATGCTACAAGTGTTCGGCCCAAGTCTTGCTGTAAATGAGAATGTCATCTAGATACACCAAAAAAAAATTATTGGTGAATAGTTGCAGGATATCATCCATCAAACTCATGAAAGTGGTTGGCGCATTTGTCAAACCAAAGGGCATGACCAACGATTCAAAAAGGCCTTCCTTTGACTTGAAGGCGGTCTTCCATACATCTGTCTATTCTATCGGGACCTGGTGGTAGCCAAACTTCAGATCAATCTTACTGAAGTATTTGGCTCCTGTGAGTTGATCAAGGAGGTCATCGATTCGGGGAATTGGGTATCAGTTTCTGACTGTGATTTTATTCAAAGCCTGGTAATCAATGCAGAGTCGCCAGGTTCCATATTTGTTTTGTACTAGCATGATTGGGCTCCCGCAAGGTGATGAGTTGGGACGGATGTGCCCCTTATGGAGAATTTCTTGGATATGTCACTTGATCTCCTCATTATCTAACAGAGAGTCATAATAGACTGGCCCATTGGCCAACGGTGCGCCAGGGGTCAGATCGATGGGGTGCTTAACCTGGCAGTGCATAGGTACCTCGATAGGTGAGGAGAAGATATCTGAGTATTCTTCCACGACCTTATCTACTTTCTTTTGTTGTGTGGAGAGGTCAGCCGCAGAGACCCTGGATTTTGTTGTGATCTTTCTCTTGTTCTGAGAGCGAATCACAAAGAAGAAAAACTTCCCCGTCTGAGAGATGACCTTCCTACATTGATTAGCAGAGATCAAGGAAATAGCACTAGGTGGGACTGCCTCAGGTATCCTGTACAATTTCCTGTTCAAAGTAATAATAACACTACAAGGCCTAGACTCATATACAGCATGACGTTTCCATAAATAAGGTTGTCCCAAAAGAACATCACAAACTTCGAGAGGTGCAAAATCACACAATACCTCGTATTGAAGGGATTGATGTCCTACGACATTCAGCACTGTTAGCTGATGCGGAGATCGCTTCCTTGGTGGAGCCATCTAATGGTGTAGGGTTGTGGGTGCGGTGTTGTTGACAAGGCCAACCACTTGAAAACCTCTGCTGAGGTGAGGTTCTTCTGGCTATCGCTATCAATGATGAAGTCTAGCGGGGTTCCTTTTACCCACATCTATGAATGGAAGAGGTGCTCTCCTTCTTCTAGTTAGTTTGGTTCACCAGGTTGGAGCTTGGTGGTAGCAACGGTGGCACTAGGTTCCACGTCAATGATCCATATTCCCCTTTCTGGTTCTGTCTCAGAGTCAAAACCTGCATCTGATTAATAGGATTTCACTTCGGCCACCATCGACTTCTTTGAGCGACAATCAACAGTGTTATGCCAAGGGATCTTACAGAAGTCGCACCACTTCCCGGTATCTTTCTTTGTCTTTCTGGTGTCCTTATTTGCTTGCGGCTTGGACTGGTTGTCCTAATACTTTCCGTCTTTGCTCTATCCTTTGTTCTTTGGGCTGGGGCYGCCCTTTCCTGGCTTTTGTTGTAAGGGGTTCCCAGGCCCAAATTTCCACGTCTTTTGTTTGAGCTTCTGCTTGATTTTGACGGCATATCGGTAGGTCGCGCCCAAGGATGAGATGTCCAAAAATTCCATTTCAATCTATATGTATCTATGCAGAGCACTACGATACTTGAGCACCATATGTCGCTCTGAATCTTTGATACCTATCTTGGTGCGCAAGGTATGGAAGATATTTGTGAAATCTGGCACTTCTTGGTCTCTTTCTTGCCGCAGTGTGGTCCATTTGGTATACAAGTCGTCATAACTTCCGACAGGGTAGTATTGTTCTTTAATAACATCCCTGAAGGATTCCCCGGTGGCCGTGATTGTAAATAATGAGGGTTCCTCTGTTTCCTTTTTCTCACATAAGGTTTCCCACCAATCTTTGACATGGGGATTGACTTTGAGGAGCGCAAAAGTAATCTTTTATCTATTCGAAAAGTTATGGACAGAAAAATACCCTTATAGTAGATTCAACCACTTGTCTACAACATCTACGTCTATCTAACCTTCAAATATAGGAATATCGAAGTTTATTTGTACCTTGAAGGGGGTGGTGCCTCCACTCAAAGAAGATGTGTCGCCTGTTGGTAGCCACCGAAGGATTTGCGTGAAACTATCCATCATCTCATTCCTTTGTTGAGTGAGGGATTCCTCAATCAACAGTTTGAAAGGATCTCCTGTCCCATCATCTTTATTTTCTCTTGCCATGAGAGGTCGCTTGGGCGTGCGAGAACTTTTGTCCTCAAGAGAAACAAGATCGAGACCCAACTCTTTGTACTCCGATCTCGTTGGGGACATGCATTAAGACGACAAGAAGCATATTGCTATGATACCACTGATCCAGTTTTTATGAGCGGAACAAAATGAATAAAAATTATTAATAGGTACTTAATACAAAATAACAGAGATACAGTAAAATTGGTTTTCTATTCAATAAGGAAATAAACTGAAACTGTAAAATGTAGTGGAAACAAGCTTGTTGGAATGGTGGCGGCTTATCTCTGAGAAGAGATGTGACAGTTGTGCTCATTCACAAGAAGATGATTACAATGAGGCTCTGAAGGCCTTTTTACAATAAACAGGAATGCCAAAAACCCTATACATTCAAAAATCTAACCCTAGGAGATGAAGCACCAAAAGTCATGTGGGCCCGTTTGGGTAAGTTAGTACATTAACTTCCCGGGGTTGTAATTTTTGCATATGATCTCCATTTTAGGTGTATGATATCTTGTTGGAAAGGTATCATCGAGGAGATTCATTTTGGGGGCTCAATTATGCCTTTGAATATCAATGAGGAGCTCGATCCTGAAACACCTTCATTTAGGCCCTCAAAATGGCCCCAGAAGTTAAAACTGCTAAAAATAGTAAATTGCCAAAATTGCTAGAAAAACTATTTTGAGCCAGTTGGAAAAGGTGGGTGGCCACTGATATCCACATGGATCATCCAACTTTCTAGAAATGTCCAAATGGTAAATTGTATCTTTCTTTTATTGAAAAACCCCACCAACAATTTAGTTGATCTTTTTTATTCATATGAAAACAACTCTCTGATAATGCATGCACATCATTGGCATGTAGAAATGTTCACATGTTCTTAAACATTTAAAAAGGAATATTGAAACAAGTGCTCATTTCTTTTGATTTTTTATTGAAATGACATTTTGATGTGGTGTAAATCCATAGGAGGTTGAATACCAAACCTAATATGCCAACAAGTAAATTAGTGCTAATGGTGGTAATGAAGTAGTGAAGATAAATATGGTGGTGTTGGAGCCACTGTGGGCGTGTCTTATTAAGACAAAACCTTATGTTTATTTACCTTTTGATAATGACTAGATATGTAGTGTAGTATTTAGAGAGTCTCTTCGCTCCCTTCCACCCGGTATGTCATGAGTGAGATATCAATGTTGTGTTAACAACATCAAATATGTTAGAGGTGATTTGGATGAGTTTCTTTAACAAGTAGGGCATCTCATACTTTCCTTGTTTCTTTGGGCTTTGAATGGTGTGAGGTAAATAATATTTATATACCCAGTGCACACATTCCTACCATTTCAACTTTCTATGGATGGGTCTCACTACCTAGATCATGGTTCAAGGATAAAACATGATGAATTATTACATAAAATTTTCTTTTAGGGCTCACAGTCCATGCACATAGCCCTAAATCACCACAAAATACTAATAAATGGAATATTTGTCTTTCATGCAAGATATGGGAATTATTCTAGTTATTGTTGGACCATGTATGGGTTTCAATTCTAGATTTGTGGTTTGGTGATGTGAAACTAAGCATATAGTCTCAAACAATTTCTTCTTGGGCTCATAAGACATGCATATGGCCCAAAACTAGCACAGTTTAGGCCTTATAAAGAGAATTGTTAGCCTAGAAGTTCAAGCTAAGAACAATTTTGATGTTTGGCATAACATTGATGGGCCATATAGGTTATATTACTCTTTAAGTATGAAAATTAGGAACTTATATCTCAATAGGTAATAGGTCTCATGTCCTATTAGATCATTACATAAATTAGGGGCATAATCCCTAATAGTTTCTTCGATGATTCATATGCCATACACAAGGCCCCAAACCTCCATAAATCTCATGTGTAGATGTAACCTTTCACCTACAATTAAGATGTAGTTAGGAGTTTTACATTTTGTGTAGCAAGGATGGGTCTTGTGCTCTAGGCCATGGTTACGGCCAAAACCTAAAGACAAAAGTTGTAGGAGTTTTCTCCAGGGCTCATGCACATGGCCTCAGATTATCATAAATGCATTATAGAGGGAATTATTTTCTTATAAGTGGTATGTATGCATGATTTTTACATTTAGTGTAGAATGGATGCATATCACATATTCATGGGATTTTTCAATGCCAAAAATTAAGGACATGGGCCCTAAAAACTTATTTTATATCTCATGGGGCATGCCAAAATCCCCACTCAGAGTAAATGGAAATCCTCAATATTTCTTGTGTGTTGATTCAATGCATTTATATATTGATATGTAAATCAAGTTCATACCTATAAACTCAGTAGGATCAATTATTTCTTACTATGTATATATTATTAATTAATTTTATCAAGTATGTATAGTTATTTCCTACGATGTAGAGGGTGGCTACTAAATTTGCCCTCATGTTCACCTTTGAATGGTTATTGGTGTTCCATTCTAACCATAAAACAAGGTGAATTCAACATCTAGTTTATGATACATCATTGGGTTCTCAACATGGATGACACTATTTATGGTAAATATTATTGGTGTGCCACTATCGTTTGTCTCTAGCACCTCCTCTTTTAAATTATTACTTGGTTAGAGAGGTTTGTTTGGTACTAGACTAGTCTTTCCATTATTTGAATTGATTATTAAGGTATAATTTCCACTAACTTAAGGAGTACCTCATCTACTCCTTTGTCTTTCTCAACTCTAGTGGCATAATTGCATGGCCTCTCCAATAAACACTCAAGTCTTATTGTCACATGGAACATTAGAGACCATGAAATTCACTAAGTAAATGATCTAATATAATTTGTTGCAACTATAGCTATTACCATCAATTGGATCTTTCTTTGATCCACCACCTTAATCATAAATGAGAATTTCCTTAACTTGTATATCCCCAACTTCTTCATAGTTTGGGTTAGTGTTATGTTAACTCTCGATCCTCCTTCCATAATGGTCTTTTAATACATCACAACAAACATAAGTGGTTCGTATGTAGGTATTCCTTGCATTAGTACCCGAAGTAAAGGATTGGTATGCATCCCTGAGATAGATAGGAGAGTTTTTTTTATCTCAAGTGAGATAGGCCTCTAATTTGAGACCCACCTTCCATTTTAGGATGAAATCCAATTTTGTCTCTCTTTCATAGGATGGGATAATTCTCCTCTCTCAACATCGACCCTTCATTTTCCATTAAATTACAATGTTTGGCTTTCTATACTCGAACTCACTTTCTCTTGTTCTAGGTTTACAACTTTTAGAATGGGCACTTTTAAAATGTGTGCTCTATCTCTTCAAAGTCATATTCATGTTTGATTGTGCTCTCTTATTGCACTCAAAATGAGGATACCATTTCTCATTCTCTTCTTCAAAACTATTGTACACAATGATTTATTTTCCTTTATGAACTTCAATGTGTTTATAAATAAATTAGGTAGTCATATAGATTGGGGGCTTACACCCAATGCTTGTGATGTTGGTCCCTCACTAATGGAAATAAAACATCAATCAATTAAACCCATGATGAGGATTTAAGCATTTACTTGTCCTTGGTATCCTGATTTAAGAGTGGGTGATTAAGTGTAACATTCCATATTCATCTTTCACATTATGGTAATAAAATTAGTAGTTTATATAGGTGTGTAATTGACATAATTTGTCCTAGATCAAATAATTCCAACATTAAGAAGGGCTCTTGATTATGGAACATAAACTATCTTGATGTACCCAAAGGTACACACACAAATTTCCATATGTCACTATAACATGCATGCTTTATGGATCACTAAAACAAGCACACATTATGTATCACTAGAATGCACATACATTTGTGTGATGTAAAACTCAAAGTCCAAGCGAGAACTTAGCACATGTTGAAAATTTGAATTTCAAAAGAACATGATTGCATTTAACAACACTTATCTTGCTCACATATCACATGATATGTATTATCTCTCATCCTATGTGCCTTCTTGGTCCTAGGTTTGAAGTAACCAAGCAGGTGGTACGAAATGCATAACCCATAGAAAATTCAACATTTTTTCCCTTTTTTAGTATCTATTTGTTTGGCGAACCATTGCAATATGCTACACATACTCATATATGATGAAACTACAAACATACATAGACTTGTTTCTATAGATTACAAATCTATAATATTTTTTTAGAAATATTATTGTTTTTTGTTTTTTTCTATTACTAACAAAAAAATACACTATCAAATTTCTCTTGTAGATTTTTCCTTCCTCAATGATTTCAAAAAAATCTATATTATGTGGTACTAGAGACTGACCTTGTTGGACAGGCAGTTTTGGGATAAAATTTTGGGAAAAATCCTAAGTATACAAGAAGTGTGCAGCATATGTGCGCATGAGAAGAAGGAAAATTAGGGAGTGTGCAACTAAGGCGCATCTAGGAGGACAATGAGCAATAGAGGTGCATCCAGAAGTACAATGTTGATCAGGATTTATGAGATGAACGAAATGAGAGAGGAGATATAACACAGAAATATACAGAGATATTGCAAGAGATCAAATAACATAACAGAGATATATCAGATATATAACAAGAGGCACATATATACAGTAATACACATTTTCTATTAATGAGCGAAATGTACAAAACTGTAGAATTACAGAATGAAAGACTCGCTAGAATGGTGGAAACTTATCTCTGAGAAGAGATGTGACGGCTACTCGCATTCGCAAGAAGATGGATTACAATGAGGCTCTAAAGGCCTTTTTAACATAAAGAAAATCCAAAACCCTAACCCCAGAAGATGAAAAACTAATAGTTTTTTGGATCTCGTTCTGGATAGTTCGATGTATCAACTTCTCAGGGGCGTAACTTTGGCATATTATCTCCATTTGGGGCGCATGATTGCTTATGAATTCTCTCTAGGTGCATATTATAGTAGAGTTGTGTTATGTTTAATCCATGCACAATAATCATGATTGTTATAGCAATGAGTTTATGCAATAATCTAGAATATAATGATAGTATGAATCTGAATCACTAAGTAGTTAATACAGAAAAATGACATAATTACACGGACAAAACTAATAAGAAAGAATGAATAGAATGGTCACCTCTCATTCCCTCACTACTGCAGCAGAATGGTCACCTCTCATTCCCTCACTACTGCAGAAACCTGGTTCTTGCAGTGTCAATAGATACCTTGGGTGAGACTTCATCTGCACAAGCGGGTGATGCCGAAAGGGCCAGTGTCTGGTAGGTCTTGTTGGTCACAGATAACTTGAACCTAGGGTCTTACAAACTGCGTGGAGAGCCATCAAACCTCTACATGCGTTTAAAAAAAATCAATTTTCATTGTGTAAAGACCTTCAAATTTTAGGGTTCTTTGAATATATATATATATATAAAACAATCCTAAATTTTTTGGGGGAAATAGTCCCACACTAGTACTCCATGTCCTCTATAAGTATACCAAATTTTATTTATGGGTTCCATCATTTAGGTACTCAAGCATTGCACTTGATAATCTTCTTTAAAAATAAAATTAGAAAAAATCAAAATTAATATAGTTATAAAGAAATTCAATAAATAAAAACTATATATTTACAAAGGTTATTCAATTTTCTACATTTCATCCTTTTACAGGCAACAACAAAGTTTTATCACTCATTGCCTACCTCTTTAGATTTGAACTGAAAAACTCTAATAAGAATTATGTTCTTAACCATTAAACCCACTGAAATTGATATACATATATATAGCAACCCCAAATTTTGGCACTCATTGCTTCAACCATATGATTTGAACCGACCATTCAACGTTATGTTCGGATAACCCGAATTTCAACGACTCTTCCCAATGCAAAAATTCTGTGAGGATTCCTCACAGCAGAAGCATCATTATCCAGCGCCATTATTTTTTAATGTGAACTGAATCCATCATTCAAGCTATCGGAAGATAATATTTAACTTCTACTTCCACCTGCTAAATAACATCAAATGCAGAAGTACCTATACATGTATCTTCATTGTCTAATTCTCCAAGATTGTATTACAATATTTCCAAATTGTCCAGGTTCCAAAATTTAGCACAAAAAATTCTCCAAGATCTCGCAATTTTTTACTTCTAGGCTTCTCCTCACTTGTTAAATGTTCAAGTAATCTGAGATAATCTCTCCAATCTCTCATTGTTATTGTTTCCTATGCATGTCCAGAAGCCGACTCAGACAATGGTTGCAAACAATGTTGGGCAAATGGGTTTGTTCGTTCATCACTATTATTGCAGTATATGTCCAATAAACTTAACAAGAGCAGCCAACATCAAGAATGTTGCACAGCTTCAGCATAAAAATATACAGCACAAACAAAACTCTTTGGTTGCATAACCCAAGCCTTAAAATCTGATTCTGAAAGTTGCGTTTTGTGTTCATAATCCTTGAAAGGCAGTATCTTCTGGGATCAAAATGGCATCTGGTCAGGGTCCAAAGTTATTTTTTAATAAAAGTCCAAGTTCCACTTCCACAATATCATTGGGAGCATTATGAAAAAAAGTTCAGCCCATCTTAGATATATATATATATCTATGTTATATAGACTTTTAATGCATTGATAAATATAAACAAAAATCACAAAAAGATTTTAATTAAAAAAAAAAACTTATTTCCCTTAATTACATTTCAAATCCAACACCTACCTTGTTAGAATATAGAGTATGTCAAAACTCAATTCTCTGTTAGTATACAATACCAAACAACTTTTGTACCTTTGACAAAAATACATAACATTTTTTAAACAAGTGAGACAAAATTACAAAACATTTTTTAAATAAGTGATAGCCAATCAAATCCAAAAGGTAAAAGAGCATTCTGTATAGGATGTATGCAATACAACAACGAATGCATGTAAGTAAAAATTGCAAGGAAATCAATATAATAATATGACTATGACAGAATACATAATTGTGTAAGACAAACTAATGCATATAAGGAAAGCTTGTAAAGAAACCAATATAATAATTTAAAAGAAATCAATATAATAATATGAGTATTAGAGACTACGTAATTGTGCAAGATAACAAAATAATTAAAGAAGCATTCAGTTAAACCAATTGCAATAAGCAACATATTATCATCAAGTTAAATTAAAAACCAAGGGTAGTGAATCTTACTTAACAAGAAGCATTCAGTCAAAGCAATTGCAATAAGCAACATATTATCATTAAGTTAAATTAAAAACTAAGGGTAGTGAAGCTTACTTAACAAGCATTGGTAAAATTCAAAAGTGGAGTTGAAGATGGTCAACTTAGGGTTCTTGACGCCTCAACAATTGGTGATTTACTGGGCGAGACCAAAATCTGTCACATTTTGTTGCATTATGAGCATGAAGTGTAGAGAATATTTTTGTGTCTATTCAAAGTGTCTAAGCATTATATATGTAGCAAATCCATGTAAACCTGTCCTTATGAGGGAGTCTGTGATCATACTTAGAAAACTTTATCCGTTGTATTGAAGGAGAAAAATATAACGCGCTTCATTTTCCTAAAGCATGAATAGATGATCCAGGTTAAAATCTTGGTCATAGGGCATGATAGATTTGGGATTAAAATGATTTTCACCAAGCTCCAATATGTTATCCCTTAGGTGTTGCTCCATGGCCCACAAGCATCCATAGCCCTAGTGAAGTCACCATGGTGTCACAGACATTGCTCCACTACCAACGAGAATCCATAGCCCCTACGGAGTTATCTACATATTTTATTTATAAATTAAACTTTTTTTTTCAACCCTTTCTTTTTAATATTGAAATATGTCTTAGCAAACAATGGATGGGGTAACGGTGACCTTTATATGCTTACCAGAGATGACTACCTTTCTTTTGGGATTTTCATAAATGATTTGTTGCACCTAGCTATTAAAGTAACTCCCTTTTGATTTTTTGGTCCATAGACTTTTGACTTTTCACCTCTCTCATGAGTGCATCTCTTTTAATATGTGCAAATTGGTCTTGCAACACATTAATTCATTCGCCAAACTAGGGTGCATGGACAAGCATGACCCATTATTCACAATATTCATGGTTCTTACAATACATATAATTGTATCTTTGATTTGCAATTTGATCCTCTTTCCTCAAGGGTCATAATTGTTGGAGTTACTTCACACACACCTAGGATTTATTTTTCCTAAGGTTTTTCCTATGTTTATTAGTATTTATCCAGTCTCCTAAAGTTCAGGGAGAATGTTCCTCTAGAAGAATATTCTCTTCAGTTTGCACTTCAGTTTGACTAGTTGAGTGGAGTCTAGATGCTGCATTGGTTTTGTCACCATGCAGCATTGGGATCATCATCAGCTAATGCACATTAGCCTTGGTATCATCACTAGACTAGCGCATTACCCATGATTCTCAGATCTCCTCCTTACTTCACCTTGTTTCAGTCAGTTAATTGAAGACTGGTAGACTAGTTAACTCAACTAGGTGGCAGTGCACTCCCGTAACTACCTGAGAGACTAGACGAGGTGTTAGTTCACTCTCGTAATTGTTGGTGCGTTTCCAGATAACTCTAGACCACCACTATGGCACATTGGCTTCACCTCCAGTGTGCATTGGTTGAGTTATATAGAGTATATCATGTGTAAATTATTCATTATTCATTACGGTTAATGATAATTCTTCCATTCTTTCTCTCTTTCTTCTTCTTTCTCAATTTCTCTCTGCAAATGTGTGTGGTATTTTCTAGCTAGATCTATTATGTGTAGTTTCAACACATTTACATGGTATCAGAGCCGACAGACTGCTAAGAAAAAGCTACACCAAATTATTTTTGCAGGTACCAAAGATTGAAGACAACAGAAAAATGGAATTCCCAAAAGAATTCATTCTTACACCTTACAATTATTTTGCATGGAAGGAGAAAATAATCATGTGTCTCCAAAAAAAAGGATTGTATAGGTTAACCTTGAATACAGAGACAAAACCGACATCATCCATAGAAAAATCCAAGTATCTAAATCGAATAGATGAAGCATTCAGAACAATTTGCATTCTCATCTCTCTCGATCTCCTTTTTCACATATCTTCCTGTAAAACCCCCAATGAAGCCTGGACCACCTTGGAAGGGATGTTTGGAAAACATGATGATATGAGGGGGCACATGCTCGAGGTGGAATTTCTCACATTTGATCCAAAAATCTTCGACAATCTCCAAGATTTCTTTACAAAATACAAGGATTTACTGTCACAACTCAAATCTTGCGAGGTTGATAAATCTAAGGAGGAGAAACAAATGGTTCTCACCATTCTCTCCAAACTTGGTCCTAAATTCTCTATKTTTGTATCCATATTCCATTCAATCAAATTCACCTCTGGAGCTACCTGGAAGATGCTTTCTCTTGAGGAATTTATCGAATCTGTGACACAAGAGCAACCAAGCTCATCAACATGGACAAAATCAAAGGCCCAAAGGCGCATGCACTTACTGTGCAAKATGGAAGCCATCAATATCAGAAATCTAAAGACAAAGACAAAAGGAAAGCTCATGCAAATTCGAAGAAGAAAGAGTTCTCAAAACCGTTCATCGATGCCTTCGGATCCAAAGGTGGAAAGAGAAGAAAAGGGGAGAAATGCACATACTTCCATAAAGGATTCCATCCAGAATCTACATGAATGCAGAAAAAAATAGATCTAATGACTCAAATACTTCAGCAAAACAACCTTAGATATTGCGTCCTCGAGGGTGCCAAGAAGAAGAAGCCAAAAGATCAGAATTCCAAGAAAGGAAATTCTAGCCATGCCTTGATTGCCATCAACTCCTCTCCCGATGCTTGGATCGTAGATTCAGGAGAATCACATCACATGGATTCCACAAAAGAAGTCTATTCTTGATTGGATGCATGCAAAGTTCCTCCTATTCTTATGGGGGACAACTCTCTAGTCGAGGTCACCGACAAAGGAAGGATTGAACTCACCAACGAAAGTTTCGAGAATGTGTTTCACGTTCCCAAACTTTATGTCAATATTCTCTCCATGTATCAGATGACAAATTATGACACCAAAAAGAAAGTCATATTCACACCTAATGCAGTGGACATCTATGACATGCAAACCAATTCCAGGGTTGCTACCAGTGAGGTAAATCATCAATCTAGATTGTATACATTTTCTGAATTTAATGAACCAAATTTTTCTTTACTACTTACCCGTGCTGATGAAAGTAGTAGGATATGGCACGAAAGGTTTGGGCATTTTAATTTTAGATATATGCAACAACTT
>JASDQU010735723.1:158335-177432 GCA_032191745.1 Picea mariana | reverse complement strand
GAGCTTCCATAGGGAAAAGATCCCACAAGTTGAATGTTGTAGGCCCACACACCAGATCATAGAGATATGCCTTTGGAGGCTTACTTGACATCATGGAGGATCTTATCCAGTCCCTAGAACCCCAACGAATTTCCTGGGAGAGGCAATACGTCATCTTTTGAGGGTTGGCGTCATGTTTGAGGGGGTTTGATGGTGATGGAGTGATTAAACATTGACACTTGGCATGTTTTAACCAGAGGAGGCATGGATTTTCTCTATCACTTGATGAGCAGGATCAAGGATCCCCAATGACCTCCATCCTCTTCTCCAATGACTTGTTCAAAGTGCCAAAACGTCCCCAAGAGGGGTGACATCATCTTCTTTTATGGTTTGTTTTGTGCAAAAGTAAATTTTAAGATGATTTGTTTAATATTATTTTTGTAAAGGGGAAATATTAGCGTTGTTGACCTCTATCTTGTGTTTTACCCTAAAATTAAGTGGACAAAATATGTGTTAGACATTTTGTATAAATGGAGTTCATTGAATCTCATTTTCATAACATAACTCTTCCATTGTGAGAAGTACTTGGCTGAAATTTTTGCTACTGTTGGTGATTATGGTGTTTCTCTCTTCTGAAATTTATTTTGGTGAAAGTCTCTTGGTGAATGGATGAGGATGAGTGATGTGCACCCCCTAAATGATTTCTCTCTTGACTCTTTGATGAATGTTGCATGATAAACTAGGGTTTGATGTCTCATTTTCTTGGATTAGGTAAGGAAAAATATGCATATGTTATTTATTTCTTGCTTATTTTGGTTATTGTTGGTGGAAACCCTAGGGAGGGGTATGCTAGATAAACCCTACATCATTTATTCATCTCATTGTTAAGGTAATAAGTCTTTATTTTTTGCAAGGGTTTTTGGAGGAATACAAGTGTGTATACCCTCCTAGATTTACCCTAAGTTGGTTGGAATACCCTAGGGAGTAAGAGGATTTACACCCCTATGGTTTTTGTTGATATAAATTGTGCTTTAAATAACCTATACACCCAATTTTAAAGGCACTAATATGAATATTTTGTATTGGAGAAATAAAACAGTTCCATTGGGAAACATGATTTTCAGTCATTTCAACTTTTTGCAATTTGGTTTTTGTTTATTGTGCCTAGAGAACCTCTCAGCCACTAGGGCATCCCCTCTATATTTTTATTTCTTGCTGATGTTACAAAAATTCATCTTCAACCATTAGGGTTGTAGAAACCCTAATCTAACGTCTTTAATAACTCTTAAATCAAGCAAAGGAATTTGCTCAAAGTTTTCACACTTAAACGACTAGGACTAGCGCACTTTTTGGAAAACTTTGAGGGGATTTTAGTGGCTTATATTCTTGCTATAATAAGTTGTTTTTTACAGCCATAAGGTTGTTTTATATTACTTCCAAAAGTGTTTACAACAACCTTACCTTTTTATGTTGGTATCTCGGTCTTTAAATCTTGAGTTTTCACTAGCGTTTAGTTAGCTTATCTCTTGCATATTTCTCTTGATTTCTAGCATTTGTTTAGCAGCTTATTGTGCCATTTCATTGCTGATATATATTGTTACTAACAACTGATATTAGGGAAAAAAATATTAACTTACTCATCCAATTGATATATTGCATTGTATACTTTGTTTTCCTTATGTCTCAGGTATGTATTATATTTTTCCAGGTCACTCAAAGCTTTGGAAACCTCAAAGAACCCTTAAGACACATTACCAAGATCCCTTTTCCATATAGAAACTTTACCTTTAGGGGAATCCATTCATACATCACATTTTCCATCTAAATCCCCTTTAGGGTTACCGGGATATCCCCCTTGAGGTGACTACCTCACCTCTAAAGTGACGGGAACACCTGCCTAAGATGACAGTCGGTAGGTGCTCTCTAAGTTGTTGTTAATTGGTGGTTGGGTCAGACTTTTCCTGACCTACAACTTTTGTGATAACACGTCCTAGTACCAGCCCATATTCTTCTCCAGACATCATGGTACTCAAGAAAGAAGGTATTTGGTGCATGGGCCTTGATTTTTGCGCCCTCAATAAACTCATCATCAAAGAAAAATTTCCCATTCCTATCATTGATGACCTTTTGGATGAATTAATTGGTGCTCAATATTTTACTAAACTTGATCTTCGCTCTAGCTACCACGATATTTGTATGAAAGAAGAATACATTCCCAAGACTACATTCTGAACTCATGAGGGTCACTATGAGTTCTTGGTTATGCCATTCAGCCTATGTAATGCTCCCTCCACTGCTCAAAGTCTCATGAATCATGTCTTTTGTCCTTTCCTCCATCATTTTGTCCTAGTTTTCTTTGATGATATCTTCATCTATAGAAAAACTTGGCAAACCCATCTTCCCCATGTGGATCATGTTCTACAACTACTTTCTCAGCAAAAAAAAAATCTTAATCAGTCTAAATGTGCTTTTGGAGCCTCTGAAGTTGAGTACCTGGGACATATTGTTGGAAAGGATGGTGTCAGGGTGGATCCGAAGAAAATTGAAGCTATGCAGGATTGGTCGCGCCCAAAATCTCTTAAAAGTATGTGTGGCTTCCTAGGTTTGACGTGATATTATCACAATTTTATTCAAAATTATGGAAAAATTGCAGCTCCCCTCACAATGCTCCTTAAAAAGAATGATTTCAGTTGGACTCCAATAGAAAACCATTCCTTTCGAGCCTTGAAAGAATATGTGTGCACTAATCCTATTATGGCTCTCCTTAACTTCAACAACACCTTTGTACTAGAGTGTGATGCCTTGAGGAAAGGAATTGGGGATATCCTCATGCAAAATGGTCGACCTTTGGCTTTAACCAACAAATAATTTTATGAGCGCCATTTGGTCCAATCCACCTATGAAAAGGAAATGTTGGCTATTATGCACATTGTGGATCTCTGGCATCCTTATCTATTGGGGCAAAGCTTCCAAATTAAAACTGATCATCAAAGCCTCAAGTATTTTCTGGAACAAAGAATTTCTTCCTCGAAGCAACAAAAATGGGTAACCAAGTTGTTTGGATATGATTATGAGATCATCTACAAAAAAAGAAAATAAAATGTGGTGGTTGATGCCCTTTCTAGGAAATATGAAGAATATGGTTTCCTTTTTTCCCTATCTTTCATTGTCACAGATTGGCTTCAAGAGGCTCTCCAGGAATGGTTACAAGATCCAAAGATTTCAAAACTAACCAAACATTGCAGTAGGATCCGAAGGCTTCTCCAAGGTACTCATGGCACCATGATGAGCTTCATTATAAAGGTCATATGTATTTAAGTAAATAGTCAAACCTGAAATCCATCGTGCTCTCTGAGTTTCATGATTAACCTACTGTTGGGCATCCTAGCTTTACCAAAACCTATGAACGGGTCAAACTTTCTTTTTTCTAGGATGGTATCAAACAGGGCATCCACACCTTTGTGGTTGAATGTGATACATGTCAAATAAATAAGGGAGACACAGTCAAATATTTAGGCACACTCCAACCGATTCTGATTCCACCTACCATTTGGGAAGATATTTCTATGGACTTCATTGTTGGCTTACTTAAATCAGGTAATAAGTCAGTCATGATGGTAGTTGTGGATCGTCTTTCCAAATATGCTCATTTTTTTTCTCTTCAACACCCATTCACAACATCCACCATGGCTCAAATGTTTATGGATAATATCTTCAAACTTTATGGCATGCCTCATTCTATTATTTATGATCATGATCCAACTTTCACCAACACTTTCTGGCAATAATTGTTCTGAATCTAGGGAGCCTAGTTGCATATTAGTGCCACATATCATCCTCAGACTGATGGAAAAATGGAAGTGGTCAACAAGTGTTTGGAAACCTATTTCAGGTGGTTTGCATCTGACAGAAAAAATCAGTGGGTTTAGTGGTTACCCCTCACTGAATGGTGGTACAACACCTCTTACCATATCACCACTTGCATGACTCCCTTTGAAGTAGTCTATGGACAAAATACACCCTCGGTTCTATCATACATTTTTTATGTCTAACACACAACCGGAAGATGCCACCTGGGAACCAGATACCATCCTGCAACAATTTACTCATCTCAAGCCTTAAGGAAAATGCTATTTTTTAAGGGGGGGCATGTTAGGGACATAACCTTCCTAACCCCTCACATACATAGAATAATATATTTTCCATGTAATAAAGGCCAATATTAATAAATAAGGCATAGGAACAAGGAGAATATGTCAAATGTAAGAAGACCTAATATAAGCTTCCACTTCTAGAAAGATATTCCTCTATATTTTTCTTTTGGGTAGATAGATTGAGTATAAATAGGAGTCGAGGGCATGAGAAATTTTTGTCTTGAGAATTATTGTAATAGAGCTCTGTTCTACTAGAGGTTGCCCCCTCAAAGAGGCAAGTGAAAAATTCTTATGTTTCAATAAAGGTATCATTTTGATGTGCTAATTCTTTATATTTTGTTGTTTCATTGGTAATTCATGTGATATTCTTGTTTTTGTTCAATACAACATAACCAGGTGCTTAACATAGGGAGGCTTCTGGTCCCCAAAAACTTTACTAAATGAGGTGAGGAAAGTTTTCCTCTACTTTCTCTCTGGAGTAAAAATTTATTTTTCTTGTAAGTTTTCCTTTCAAACCAATCTACCAAAGGTCATGTTACCCTTGTATTATGGTTTTGGATTGCTTCTACAAAACTATGACCTTTGTTAACTCTACTTGAGCATCTGGTTCTAGGTCATATATGGAAGGTAGGATCTTCTCCTCCTCCTGATCCAACATGGAAATATCATAGAGTTTGAGATTCTCCACATTCACTGTTGAGTAAATGCACATGTATGGTGGTAGAATAAGTCTATAGGTGTTATCTCTCACCTTTTCCAATACATCAAATGGACCATATTGCAGAGCCCGGATATTCTTACTAGGACCATGTAGTATTTTCTTATTTAGTTGTAAACATACTCTATATCCCACTCTAAATGTTCTATATATTATGTGTTGTTCATGTCTATCCTTGTACTTTTCCCATGACTTCTTTAGTGTCTCTTGTACTTGCAAATAGATTTGCTTGATCTTCTAAAAAAAAAAAATGGTTTTATTGCATCTCCTATGAGGTCCTCCCTCACTCCTCCTTGTTATCCATATACAACATCTAAGGGTGAATTTAACAAATATCCAAAGAAAGTTTCAAAAGGTGACTTACCAGTAGAAGGGTGGACTACTCTGTTATAAGAGTATTGTACATAGATCATACTTTCATCCCAAGTCTTCAGAGGATTTTGATTGTAATCCCTTGAAAGATGCACCAAAGTCTTATTGACTACTTTCATCTGTCCATCCTTTTATGGATGGAATGGTGTAGACCTATTCAACTTAGTGTCCATCTTCTTTCATAATGTAGTCCAAAATGCACTGAGAAATTTGGTATCCCTATCTGAGATGATGCTTCTTGGTATCCCAAAGTGCACCCAGACGTGTTCAAAGAAAATGTTCATTGATACTTTTCCTTTGATGGTATTTTTACAAGGAATGAGAATGCACATCTTGTTGAACCTGTCAACTACCAAAAATAGATAGTCATGTCCCTACCATATGGTTGGTAAAACTCCCACAAAATCCATGGAAATACTTTCCCAAGGTTGAGTGGGTTCAAGTAAGGGATGGTAAAGACCTTGCTTCCTATTATTGGGCTTGTTGGTACAACAAAGTATACATCCTCTATTATATCATGCTACATCTTCTTACACTATTGGCTAGTTCACATACCTGTGTAAGTTAGAAATTGTATTCCCAACACCAAAATGTCTTGCAACCTTTGAGGTGTGAGCCTCTCTGATAAGCTACAATCGTTCACATTTAGACACAGAGCTTTTCGATCTTGTATAGTAAACCATTCTGGAAATGATAGTAAGCCTTGTTGTCACCTTCTTCTATATAAATTTGACCTTGTAGTTGTTGAAACATATTAAAAGTCCTCATCTATTGTATATGCCTCTTTGTATACATTATGGGTAAAAAGCTCCATGTGCATCAAAATTCCCAAAGTTATAATCTTGGATGTGGGTGGTTGTGAAAGCATGGTTTCCAACTTGTTTGTGCTACCCTTTTTATACTTTATGACATAATGAAACTATTATAATAACCCCATCCATTTGTAGCGCCTGGTTTGTTGTAACTTACTCTGGGTCTACAAATACTGGAGTGGTTGGTGATCTGTGTGGATGACTTGGATAATTTCCCTATCTTTATTGGATATAACTTTGTCAAAAAAAATGAAGGCTATGATTTTTATTAATATCCTTGATCCTTTTTGTTATCTTTTATTACTTTGCATCTTAAATTACTCCTTTCCAAAGAGGGATCATGTGTCTCAAGTCACAATTCTATATTTTTACCAATATACTACACAGATTTTGATTTGATCTCATTATTTAGTCATTCAATTATGTCATTTTATATTGATCTTATGCCACACAATTTTAAGGAGTAATTTAATCTTGTAATAAATGGAACCTCTTTCTAAATTCTATCTTTTTACCAATATACTACATAGTGTTGGCCCTTGACCAAGTTTTGGAGATTCTTGGTCATGTTTGATGCCTTTTGGGACTTCGACAGGTTGGTCGAAGGTGGAGCACAAGTTGAAGTAGAGATCATGGGATCTCGGCCCCTTTCTAGGGCAGCATTTGGGATTAGGGTTTATCTAACGGATATGGGATGTCAGCCCATGGGTTTACCCATTTTTAGGCCCATTTTGTAATGTATAAATAGATTGTTAGGTGATGTAAGAAGAGGAATATGCTAAGTGTTATAGTTATATATATGTGATTGCAAAGGATTTGTGCATAGTGTATGTTGAGACTTGCAGAGCTAAGTCCAAGTGATTGTAAGAAGGTTGTGTGCTTAAACCTAGCTCGGGGAAGGAGGATCTAGCAACGTGCACGCAAATCTCTTGTCCTATGTGGAGTGGGTTCGGAGGCTTTGTGAATGTAAGAAGATTGACAGAAGATAATAAAGAAGATGAAGAGTTGGTGGACATAGCCCCACACTGGGGTGAACCAAGTATATCATGTGTAATGGTTGCTTTGTGCATTCTAATTATTGTCTTGTGTATATAATTTAAGCTTAAGTGCAGTAATGAATGTTTAGATGAATCTAGTATGATAGCTTAGTGCTTAAATGACATGAATAAATGCTAGATCTAATATTTTTCCATGTGCTAAGTGCTTAGATGTGTTAGATATGGTAGGATATTGCGTTGTTCTGTAATTAGGGTTTGGATCTGCGATGTGAATAAAGCTTAATTACTAATGAATGTTAACAACTAAGTGCTTTGTTGAGTGGTATAATCACATATCTGTGTCCTAGCTAGGTTCCAGACATTTGAGTCCTGCAACCACCCCTGCCTCTACCTCGGGTGACACTTCATCTGCTTCGCAGGTGTTATCGAAAGGGTCGATAGTTAAGGTTTTGTTGGTGCGTTGTTGAAGCGTTGAACCATGGGTCTACCCCTGTGCCAACAAATTCTTCCGTTGTCGAGACCTGAAACTGTGATTGCTAGGAACTGAAGTAAAGAAAGCTATGTGTGTAGATCTGTGCTTTAATGCACAGTATTGACTTGCGAAGCTCTGTGCTGAGAAGAGAAGTCTGATCTGAAAAGAGGTAAGATATTGAAGCTTTGTGCTTTGAGAAAGGTAAGATAAGTGAAATTTTTGGTTTCGAAAGAATGGATCTAGGTATGTTTGATAAATTTTGTCCTAATATGAAAACTAGGGCACAGTTAGAAGAAAGAAGATTTTATATGAATAGATCTGATAGAGATAATGAAAGGTGTGTTATCCCTATGCATAGAAAGGATGTTTGGACTAACAAATGGATGCAGGATCCTAGAAAGAATTATTTGCAGGTTAGTTATTGTGATCCCACTGCGCAGTACAAGAAAGGTTGGGGATCATTTAAGAGAAAGAGAGGATTAAACCTTTGTTACAGTTGCAGAAAACCAAGACATCTTGCTAAGGAATGACCTGGTCGAATACCTAGTTGTCTTTGTTGTAAATATATGGACCATGGAGTTTTGGATTGTCCTAGAATGATTGCTAAAGTTGAAAAGATGAATATGAAACAAGAAAACTATGGGACAGGCCAAGAAACTAGGGATATGATAGAACCCCAGAAATAATCAAAGATTGTATTACTACAGATGAAAGAAACCTTGAATGATCACAGAGATATCAACTTATTAGAGGTCTTAAAAGATAAAGAGTACATAGAAACAAGAATAGGATACTTTGACATAGACTGTGTCCTGGATGAGGAAACACAGGTGAATATCATGACAAAAAGAACTTGGGAAATTTTGGGCAAGCCTGCTATGGTTCCTTCATTAGGACGAATAGGAGTATTTAGAGGAAAGTTGATAACCCTATGTGGAAGACTTACCCAGACATCTATGAGTGCTCATGGCACTTCGACAAAAGAAGAATTTGAGATCGTTAAGTTTGTTGAGAACAACACCCCATTTGCTATCTTGTTAGGAAAAACTTGGATTGAGAAAGATCAGATATGAAGGAAATAAGAAGAGGAGGATCTAGAACAGAAAAAGCAAGAAATACAAGATTTCATGGCTAGGAGAATAACGCACTTACTGGAAGAACAAGAGAACCAATCGAAGCTACTAAAGACCAAAGATATGGATGTCAAAGTTGAAACGACACAGGAAGACTGGAGACACCTGTCTGTATAAGAGAGAAGAGCACCCACCCCAGAAAGAGAAGAAGTATTACCCTTGAACCCTATGAAATACCCTCGACAGTGCAAAGTTATCATGCTAAGAGGATACGAACGATAATGGAAAGAGGAAACCAGTAATTCAGATCACAGGAAAGAAGGCCAGAAAGCTCAGTAAGAAGAGGGAAAAGTTAGAAAAATTGCAAGAAGTTCCAGAGAATACTTCACAGAAGAAAGGTTTCCAGAACTCGAACTTCGTCGGAATATCAGTACAGCACAAAATGGAACTTCACCATGGTGAAGCAATACGATCGTTGGAGGCATTATGATCGTTCGATCGACGTTCCCGAATGGTTACGAAAGCAGTTATGGCCCGAAAGTTTTCCATTGGACTGTTGGGGTCATGCCATAACAGATGGAATTACATTGAATAAGGCTTTGCGACCCGTTGAAAGAAACCATTACAACAATATATATTTATCCCATCGAGCATTGCACCAAGAACACTTTTTCCAATTGTGATTATCCGAGCCCGCAAAGAACTAGTTGATTTCGCGCAGTGATCATTAAGACCTTGCCATCTATTTTGTTACATTGAGTATTGTTCACCGACCTGAGATATCATATCTCGAGTGTGCATGTTGGATGAAATTAGCACAGCAGAAAAATACGTCGAAGAGATTCTAATAGACCTCATGTCCAAGAAGGTGATGTCTGCAGGCATCCAAGCCTCATCAACACGAGGAGTGAAAGCCTCCCCATCAACTGCTCGTGGATCTGGACCATCCCGAGCTGTGATCGAGAAAAGAACCAAGCATCGTGATGACTTGGAGAATGAGAATCTAATTCCATCCATCCTACCTGACTACATCCCACCCTTGGTTGGTGTGGTGAGTCGTGACAGTGTCTCGAGGGACTTCGACTACACAGTCATCACTACGTACCTCCCGAAGGAAATACAAGCAGTCAAACCGTAGTTGGAGAGGATTCCAACCTTGAAGATCAGTGACTATAACCTAGGAGACTGCAAGAGCTATGGCATGCTCGCACCTCACAAATATTTGACCAAGACCAAGGGGAAGAAATCGAATATCATCCCCCATCCGTGGACTATGGACATCATGAGGTCCATTGTCTTGAACGTGATGAAGATCCCACATTTTGGAAGGCACCATGAGGTTAATGTGTGCGTTAAGCTCCTATTGTCGTGATTCCATGGAAGGTATCTATTGTTAGACAGACGCATCATCGTCTATCCGATCTTGATCCATAGGATCAATGGATTGAGCATGCAGGGACCAGACCCACAAGAATTTTATCCAGAGAAGGCTATAGACCACACCCTGGCACAGAAGATCAAAGACACCTACGACGATGTAGAGAAAGGGACGCGAGGCTACAAGGTATCCTCCATTCAGAATGGAACAGTGTGCCTTGCTTGCCAGTTGATTTCTAGTAAGCTAGTCCGAAAGAACAGACCCACGCAGGTCACAGGGTTTTTCATTAACCTCGCAAGAAAATGCGTGGAAGGACTACAGATGAACTGGGCTAGTTACCTAGTCAATTAGTTAGAATTGGATTATCGCAAAGCTCAGGATCAGGGCTATGAGTTCCATTTTAGCTAGCTACTAATCCTCATCGCAGTCACTGCTTGGGAGATGTCGGAAGGTGAGAACTTCCCTAACATTGAGTCGTTTGAGCCATTAGATGTGAAGTTCACCACGCTCTGGTATTCGAGCAATATGGGGAAACAATGGAAGTCGAACGCAGTATTCCATACCTACTACCTGAAGTTGAAGAGGGCTATTGAGTCTTTCCCTCATATGATGTCAAACACCCTAGATAGGTTTAATCCCCTTATGAAGTTCTGCATAGATAGGCATTTTATTTATATTACTGCATGCACAGACGAAAGTAAATAAGAGCTTCAGTCCTACTACAATCTCACAGAGGAGGACCTAGAAGAAATCACAAAGGAATGGCCCATAGAGTTCCTTATACCAGTCGACCAGGTAGAACTGTCTGACCCCAACCTCATTGGAAGTCTAGTGGTTACTCGTGAAGAGTATGATGCACCCAGTAGTATCAGGAATAAAAAGAAGGAAGATGTACAGGAAATACACAGCACATCGGAAGAGACTACATCAGATTCAACTAGCGTAGGAGGAGATGATGAAGTGGAAAAAGAAGAGAAAGAAGGGGAAGAAGACAAGAAGAAGCAAGGCGAAGTAACACCGCCTAGGAACCCCCTTGAAGAGGCAGAGACATCCAAGAAAATAAAGGTTTCCCCCATGAAACCTACATCGCGGAAGAAGTCCAAAGAGAGTAAGCCAAAGTTGCAGACTATGCTCATGATCGATGACTTCAACTTCATTATCGCAATTGTATCTGATGCCTTAGAAGATATTTTGCAGATAACTGAAGCTAAACAAGAATCCATGTATGATAGAATTGAGACAGAGCTAAGAGGTGTACAACAAGCCCTTCACTCCAGCTACGCAGTGCCCACTGTGGCCCCAGCACCAAAAGAACCAGAGTTGGGAGATGATCCTGCCCAACTCCGCAGAATAGTTGACATGACCAAAGATTGCCTTCGTTGCGTGCAGGAAGAAAAAGAACAGGCCACAGTGTTCCTGAAGCAAGCACAAGAGGAAATCATAGAGCAATGTTGAGTTGTGCAGCAGGAGAAGGATGACCTTGAAACTAAGTTCGAAGAAAATAAAGCGCAAATCCAGCAGGAGAAAGAACAATTGCTTGTAAAGCAGGTCAGAATTAAAGAAGCAGTCAACAAAGAACTTCACTCTATGACAGGCTTGGAGCAGATGGAGGAATACCTGGTGGAGATTCAAGTGGAAAAGCTTGTGGAAGCCAGTCAGCAGCTTCAACAGAGAATCGTAGAACTAGAGCTACAAACAGTGCCAATCACTCTATAGAAAGTGTGAGACCAGAGAGAATCAATTGTATGGAGCGTAGTTGAAAGGATCAAAGCATTAGTCGTGGAATGTAAATAGCTAAGCAGTCACAGTGTGCAGACTTATGATATCCTTACCGAGGACCTTGAACTGGAGACATTGGAGTCACAACTCCAAGAAGCAAAGCAGCGAGCAGCAGTAGTACAAGCAGAGTTGAAACTCCTGTCAACAGTTGAGAGGATGAAAATATCCCAAGAACAGTGCACAACTCAGCAGTAGGTCCATGCCATACAAAGCAAAGTAATCGAAGTGACTCGGAAGCTCTAGCCAATCCAGGATGTAGCTTGCCTACTTTTTGAGGATATTGAAGGTCGAGGAGCAGAGCTAGAACAAGTAGTCACTTCAGTAGAATAGTTCTTAGAGGGACCTGTGAACGAGGCAATTATTCAAGAGTTCGTCGAGCAAGAGGATTTAGCGCATCAACAGGTTGAAGCAACTCAAGCCAAGCTTGAGGATTTTGAGGCAGAGTTACCTAGACCAGAGTGACTCGGGACAATTCATAGGTGAGTGTTGGGGGCATGTTGGCCCTTGACCAAGTTTTGGAGATCCTTGGTCATGTTTGACCTCTTTTGGGACTTCGATGCGATGGTCAAAGGCAGAGTGCAAGTCAAAGCAGAGATCGCGGGATCTCGACCCCTTTTTAGGGAAGTTTTTGGGATCAGGGTTTATGTAACGGGTATGGGATGTCGGCCCATGGGTTTACCCATTTTTAGGCCCATTTTGTAATGTATAAATAGATAGCTAGGCAATGTAAGAAGAGGAAGATGCTAAGTGCTAGAGTTCTATCTATGTGTTTGCAAAGGATTTTTGCATAGTGTATGTTGAGACTTGCAGAGCTAAGTGAAAGTGATTGTAATAAGGATTTGTGCTTAAACCTAGCTCGGGGAAGGAGGATCTGGTGAGGTGTGCACAAATCTCTTGTCCTATGTAAAGTGGGTTCAAAGACTTTGTGAATGTAAGGAGATTGACAGAACATAATAAAGAAGACAAAGAGTTGGTGGACATAGCCCCACACTGGGGTGAACCACGTATATCATGTGTTATGGTTTCTTTGTGCATTCTGGTTATTATCTTATGTATATAATTTAAGCTTAAGTGCAGTAATGAATGTTTAGATGAATCTGGTATGATAGTTTAGTGCTTAAATGACGTGAATAAATGCTAGATCTGATCTTTTTCCTTGTGCTAAGTGCTTAGATGTGTTAGATCTGGTAGAATACTGCGTTGTTCCGTAATTAGGGTTTGGATCTGTGATGTGGATAAGGGTTAATTACCGATGAATGTTAATTGCTAAGTGCTTTGTTGAGTGGTATAATCACAGATCTGTGTCCCAGCTAGGTTGCAGACATTTGAGTCTTGCAACCACCCTTGCCTCTACCTCGGGTGAGACTTTATTTGCTTCGCAGATGTTGCCGAAAGGGCCGGTAGTTAGGGTTTTGTTGGTGCATTGTTGAAGCGTTGAACCCTAGGTCTACCCCTGTTCCAACACATAGATTCCAATTTGATATCATTATTTATTCATTAAATTATGTTATTTTATATTGACCTTATGCCAAACAATTTTAAGGAATAAGTTAATCGTGTAATAGATGAAACTTCTTTCTGATCACAAATCTAGTAAGAATCTGATAGACCATGACAAGCCATAATTTCAAGTATCAAATGTGTCTCAGTCATAATTTCAAGGCCATAACAAGTCAATGAATGATGTAGTTGTGAAATATACACCACCATTCTTCATTATAGATAAGTACAAGTTTCATAAATTTTGGATTGCCATCTCATTCAAACTTCAAGACCATAAGTCAAAAAAACACCCAAAGTATTTTTCTAAATATTGTTGTATTTTTCTAAATATTGTTTTCCTATTGTTGTTACTAAATTATGCCATCATTATCAATAATATCGACATTTCAAATTTTAACGGTTTGAAGTCCTGACTTGTTGTTATAGTTTGTATATCATCCAAATTGTTTATTGATTAGATTCCCATTGAAACTCAAGTATATTACAATTAATTCCTAAATGCATGAATATGTATTAATACATTACTATTTATAATTCCCATATTCGCGAGATTTAAAATATGTTATAAAATGGAGTCCATATTCATCAGGACTAGTTCACAATAGAATTATACAATTTATATATCCAAATACTTCCCATAAAAAAAATTAACAACATACCTTTACACCTCCTAAGATAATTGCTAATAATAATATAATTTCTAATAATAGCATTATGAAATACTAAATCCATAAGAATATCAAGCAAAAAACATATATGATGGGAGATATCCATTCCAAAATCATGGCTATCAAAAACATCTATCCCAACACAAAACTCTAAATTGGTGGGTGGTTGTCGAAGGTTCTAAAGAGAGACAAGCTACCCACATCATGGAATCTCTCTTGATCCAGGTGGATCATCTCAAAATTCAATAGACTTGAAGTATTCAAATGGCAAAGTAAAGCTTATAAAGTGGAAGAGCTCATCAGCAGCTTTCTGGTGACGTTCGTTTTAGGAAAAACAACCTCTAGGTGACAAAGATATGAGCAATGGAAATTTCGTCAAAGATGATTTAAAAATGGGGTTAAATATGATTTGGTTTAAAAAAAAAGGAGTGGTAGCCCTTGAACTTGCCAACACCGAGGCATCCCCTTGTTATTTATATGTATTAAAAACCATATGTAAAAAACCCAAAACATAATGGTTAAACCAAATGTCATACCATATAATATATATGTATTAAAACCCAAAACGTGCCAATATTCAAAACATAACATATGTTATAACGAGCCAAAATATAACATATGTTTATACCATATGTCAAATCCAAAATATATGAATACATCATGTATTAAAACATATCACATGGTGCGCCCGAATTATATGTTTAAAACTATACCATGTGCATATAATATATACCATATATATATTACACCAAAGTCGCGCCATAACCAAAGTTTAAAATCACATGTACAGTTTATGCATGGGAGGGGAAGCCCGCGGGTTTGACCCCAGGACTTCCGCCCCCATAGCCATAATCTACCAATGTGCCACCGCCATGAGACGTGGCAAAATATGGCTGCATAAGCTTAAAAAGTACTAAGATTTGGGAGATTTTGGAGGGCTCGTGGCCCATAGCTCCCCCCCAAAAAACCATTATTTTTTATTATTTAAATGGAGCATGGGAATGCATTCCGAGGAGGAAGAATGAGTTTTGATGCACGCAAAGATAGGCACGCAGAATGAGGTGATGTTCACAGTCACCAAAGTGAATTTGCACACAGACCGAGGTGGTATTTGCACATACTTCGAGGTGGTACAGAATTGGCACGCACCCTGAGGCCGTACGGACTGTACAATCAGGGGCAGATTGGGAATAGTGCCAAAAAGGGAATTCGGAGTCCAGTTTCAGAAATATATTGAGTTTATACTCAAAAGTCTTGATTTTTCTCAAGGATTCCAGATCCAGCTTCATTTTTTGCATTCAGGCATCCAGACAGAAAAGTGCTCACAAAACCTTCCGTATAAACAGAAAGGTATCCATGTTTATACTTAAAAGTCTCAGAATTTCATCTTGCAACTGTTGTTGAAGTTTGTTACTATATATGACAGACAGAACTAAAAATTGACTTTGTAAGCATTTGAATACTTAATCTATCGTCCTTCCCATTTGGAAAGTGGCCCGGAGAGGTAGCTAGGAAGTCTGGTGAACTCTG
Organism: Picea mariana; assembly: GCA_032191745.1. Lineage (NCBI taxonomy): Eukaryota > Viridiplantae > Streptophyta > Pinopsida > Pinales > Pinaceae > Picea > Picea mariana. The sequence goes on along the minus strand of JASDQU010735723.1, from coordinate 161,996 downwards.
TTACCAATTCTTGTTCTTAGATAGTATGCTTACATGTTTATGTGTTGATGAATGTCTTTTAATTTTGCATTCATAAAGATGGTTAACAATTAAGAAATTCACATGCAAGTAATGGTTAAAGATCAAGTAAAAATTTCAGATCACCTCTCCTCCTACTTTCAAACAAGAACCATCCATAGTCCTCGTTAAAGGTTTACATGATTCCACGTGTGACTTTGCCCCTACTTTATCTATGTTATTTTTTAATTTTAAACTTTATATTGGAATTTCTTGTGAAAAATGTTGGAGGGTACAAATATAATTTAAAGTATCCCAAGTAACTTGTGAAAAAAGTTGGATTGTCTAAAGGATCCCATGTGACTTCATGTGCGATCATTGAAAGTGTGTGTAATGAGCATATACACATTTTATAATCCAATGAATTGAATTAGCATGTAAGTGATAGGTTGTGAGCATACAGAAATTATGAGATATGATTTAAGTTTTTGCTATTAATAATTAAGTTATTAATTGAGGTTAAGGGTTTGGGTAGACAAAATATATGGGATAAATATTACAATTTATTTAATATCTTTAATAGTGGGTTGTAAAATATATCTTGATTTTCTTAATATAATAATCATTATAGATGTATCATTGAAGCATCGAGATAGACCAAATACTTTTAGGTACAAATTTTTTTTAGGGTGTAAAATTTGAGAAAATGTTTGCATTCCAAGAGATTGGATCCCTTTTAATTCTTGATAAAATTGCATTCTGAGAGATTGGATCTCTATTCTCAATTGCATTAATAACATATGGATAAATTTCATATTTTAATATTCTTAACTATAACGTCTTCAGCTAGAAGAGCGTGAAGACCCTCGTGCAAGTCCTCAAGGAGACATAACTTGGGGTTGCTTTGGTGCCCAAGTCCTCAAGGAGACGGAACTTGGGGTTGCTTTGGCACCCAAGTGTTGCACTAGTTGGAATGTGAACACCTTGGGCACGTGAATGCAATGAGGGGCTTTCCCAAGTATGAAGTGACCAAGATATTGGGGAATGCTGACATGATGAGCACACCAAGGTTGGGGTGCATCAGTCCCAAGGGGCACGAAGGTGGATGAGCACATTGGTTCGTTTGGGAAACTGAGTTTGCGAAGGGGCATGATGATTCGTTTGGGCGACCGGGAGTGAAAATGGGTGCAACGATTCATTTGGGAGATCGGGAGCACAAAGGGGCACAACGATTCGTTTGGGCATGATTGTTCGTGAAGGGGCGCAACACACCCAAAGGATGCGACGGTTTGTGATGGCGACCTTTGGAGTCCATATAAAAGAAAAAGGGCACACAACCAAGGAAGGAAGATTTGGAGAACAAGGAGAGAAATATTAGTTATGTGGTTCTAAAGAAAACTTTGACGAAGAGGGGCGAGCTCCCTCAATGAACCAAGTTGCTCCACATGGGAGGACTTGTGCTGCCTAGACATGATTTTGTGGGTAGAGTTGGGGCGACCTCCTTTTGGGTTGAGTTTGGGGGAAGTCTTGTCGTAGGTCCGAGGAGGTATGCTAGGGGACAGAACCACAAGTCTATGTGAAGTCTTGCAATAGAGAAGATACAGTGAGTCTGTGATGGATGCACATTTGGGGTGCTTCACAGAAGTTGTGAAAGGTGTTACGACAGCCGAATATTCATGTGATGAATATGTCTGTGAGTGTCTTAGTGAGGTGAGACAAGTCGTGTGAATCTTCCAAGTTGTAAACTGAGCCCATAGTGCTCATATTGTAACATTTTTGCAATCATAAGACTTAGTTGAGTGTTAGGAACGATTTGTGTTTCCCACACTATATATGTGTTTCTCTTGTTTGTTTTGCAAGTGTTCTCTTTGTTTCATGGATGTATGTGTATATATGACTAAGTGTTAAGTTGTTAGCAATTGTATAAGTATACAAGAGTCGCACTAGAGTAGGAGTGTGACTCGTCGGTAGCCTAAAACAAAGTATGGGTATTCTCTAGGTGAAGAGGTGTAGTCTGAACGAAGTGTCCTTAGTGTTGCCAAGCATCCAAGTGAGAAACGTTGTGGTGTCGCACACCCTCTAATGGTGCATGTGTTAGAAAAACAGGATCATGGAGCAATAAAATAAAACAAATGCGGAAATAAAACACAGAAGATACACAATACAATAGAGACACATATATACATGGTTCACCCAATGTGGGCTACATACACTAGAGAAATGTGCAGTTCCTTCCTTTATTATTATCTATAAAATGAAGGGATACAATATACAACACACCCACTATAACTTCCTCTTCTTTCTATCATAGTCTCCTCTCAGAATACAATATTCGCAATAATACATAGCCGCAATACATTTCCCTCATAAAAGAGGGTTGTCTTCTAGGGAAAAAAAACCTAACATAACTTCCACCATCAGATATACGACCTTATAATGAACAGTCCGGATTTACTATGAAATTACAATATACATTTACAAGGAAATTTTTCCTTTGGGGGCTTTTCCCCTGAAACCCCCTGGTGGGCCTACTTTCCCCTGGACTCTGCAGGGGGGTAACCTCCTCTGCACTCCCTCGTGTAGAGGAGTGTACATTATTCTAGGGTGTAAAGTCTTCATGGGGTATAAACATGGCTAGAAACAAAGACCTCTAAATTAGGAAGATAATCAGGCTCCACAACCAATAATCTCCCACTTGGAGACTGATCTAAACAACTCTACCACTGTTGTATCTATTGGACTATGATCCTTATTGGACTTGGAAAATTTATCATCTTCATCTTCATGCTTGAAGACAAACTGAAACTGAGAAGGAACTTAGTTTATCCTTAGTTACTCCATTTGTTAACATGTTTGCAATATTCTGGCTAGTGTGTATCTTTTCCAACTTCAAATGTCCATCTTCCAAGATGGGTCGTATTAAATGGTACATGAGAAGTATATTCTTAGTATTCAAATGGAAGGCTGAGTTCTTTGCAAGATGAAGGGCACTCTCACTGTCACAGTACAACTTGTTATTCTCCTGCTTCTTTCCCAATTCCTCCATAAACCTATGTAACCAAATCATTTCTTTACTAGCCTTTGTAGCAGCGACATACTCTGCTTCTGTTGTTGAAAATGCAACAAACTTTTGCAGTTTCGAAATCCAACAAACTTTTGCAGTTTCGAAAAACATACCCTGTGGTGCTCCTCCTGCTATCTTTATCACCTGCCATATCTGAATCAACATATCCCTATAGAATAGTGTCTGAACCTCCAAAACACAATGCATGAGTAGCAGTACCTCTCAAATACTCGATAATCCACTTTAATACCTCCCAATGTTCTTTACCTAGATTGTTCATATACCTGCTCACAATTCCCACTGCATGTGCAATATTTGGTCTTGTGTAAACCATCGCATACATCAAGCTTCCAATTGTTGATGAATAAGGGACCCTGAACATGTATTTTATCTCCTCCTGTGTCTTGGGACACATTTCCTCAGTTAATTTGAAATGGTTGGCCAAAGGTGTACTAACTAGTTTTTCATTCTGCATTCTAAACCTCTCCAACACCTTCTCTATGTACTCACCCTGAGACAATGTCAATTTGTGATTTTTCTTGTCTCTTGTTATTCTCATACCAAGGATTTTATTTGCAACACCCAAATCCTTCATCGCAA
>JASDQU010735723.1:114317-132404 GCA_032191745.1 Picea mariana | reverse complement strand
AAAATCTCTTCTTCAACATGCATACCAAATTCTCCTTCCCTCTGACCTCATACCCCATGTGGTTGTTGCATATAAATCTCTTCCTCCAAATCTCCATGGAGAAAAGTTGTTTTTACATCTAATTGTTCAAGATGTAAATCTTCTACTGCCACAAGATTTAAAATAGTCCTAATTGAAGTCATTTCAACAACATGAGAAAATATTTCATCAAAATCTATACATTTCTTTTGTGAAAACCCCTTTACAACAAGTCTAGCCTTGTATCACTTTTTGCCTCCATCTTCTTCCTTCAACTTGTAAACCAGTTTATTATGTAATGCTCTTTTTCTTGCAAGAAACTAAACCAAATCCCAAGTCTGGTTATTTACCAAGGAATTCATTTCCTCTTTCATTCCTTTCTCCCCACTTCTTTTTGTTGTCTACCTGTATTGCCTCTTCATAACATTCTCATTCACCAGAATCAGTCAACAATAAATAATACAATGAAGGAGAGTATCGTTCAGGGGGTCTACTTAACCTGGTAGATATTATAACAACACTTGCAGGAGTCTAAGGTAATTGTTTCTCATGTTGTTGTACATTTTAATTTTCTGGTACCTTTGAAATTTATTTTTTAGTGATCTCATCAAGCATTGTGTATTCTGGTTTTTCTTTTTCTTGTATCTTTCCTTGCAATTGATCTTTGTACATGACCTTCTCATTGAATATGACATCTCTACTCCTAATAATTTTTTTATTTTCATAATCCCATAATCCATAACCAAAATCATTAACACCATACCCAATAAAGGTACACTTCCATGGATTTTGCCTCAAGCTTTGCTCTATTTTCTTTATCAATATGGACAAACACTACACAACTGAAAGTCTTCAAAAAAGAATAGTTTACCTTTTCACCTATCCATGCCTCCTCTGGAATTCCACCATCCAAAGATCTTGAAGGTCCTTTGTTTATTAAGTAAACAGTAGTATCTGCACCATCTTCCCAGAACTTTAAGGGAAAACCAGCATGCAATCCCATACTCCTTGCATGCTCCATGATTGTCATGTTCATCCTTTCTAACACACCATTTTCTTGTGGTGTTCTGGAACTATCTTCTCTCTACGAATCCCATGGAATGAATAGTAATCATCAAACTCCTTGTTGCAATAGTCACCTCCATTTTCTGATTTGAGACACTTCAACCCTTTTCCTGTCGCATTCTCTGCCAAATCTTTCCATTTCTTAAAAGTATCAAAAACATCAAATTTTTGTCGAATGCAATAAACCAAAGTTTTTCTAGTTACATCATCAATAAAAGTAACATAATAACGAGATCCACCAAGAGATGATACATAAGTTGGTCCCCATACATCTGTATGCACAAGCTCTAACCTTTCACGCTTCTTTTCTTTTCCAACTCTGAGAAATCTTACTCTCTTATGTTTTCCATAAACATAATGCTCACAGAAATCCAAATCAATTTGTTTAAGATCTGGAAACAAATTTCTTTTTTGAAGTATTTTCATCCCCTTCTCACTCATGTGTCCAAGCCTATGATGCCATAGTGTTGTATCCACTCTTGTAGAAGCTAAAGAAATAGAAGAGTCAGTATTACCAGTACATAAATACAATATACCCACCTTCTCTCCTTTTGCTATCACAAATGATCCTTTGGTGACCTTCCACGCCTTATCTATAAATATGGATATACAACCTTCACTTTCCAGCTACCCTATTGAAATTAGATTTTTCCTTAGATTTGGAACATGTCTTACCTATTTCAACAACCATTGGTTTCCATTCCTTTTCTTTATTTTCACCTTTCCCATTCCAACAATTTTTCATGGTGCATCATCACCCAAATGAACCTATCCAAAATCACCTTGAACATAATATAGAAAAAATTTCCTATGGGGTGTGGCATGAATGAAGCCCCTGAATCTACTAACCAAGACTCATAAATATTATCTACAGAGATAATCAAAGCATCTTGTAACACATCACCTATTACATTTGCTTCCTAATTTTTGTCTTGTTGTCCATCTCTTTGTTTCTTTGGAGCTTTGCAGTCTTTATTCCCACAATTCTAGCACTCTATCTTTCCCAGACTGAATTTAGATATGCCCTTCCTAGAATTATCGTGGTTTCTTGAGATTTTTCCTCTATCCTTTTGTCTTCCCCTGTTCTCCATGTTTAACACATTACCTGATGCCTCACCTGTGTTTTTCCGTCGCATTTCCTCATTAAGGATTGTTGGATTACTGAGAGGGGGGGTGAATCAGTAATAGAGAAATTTAATCAATTTTAACCATATAATGCAAGTGTTATATCAATGTAGCATTATCATCCAATAATTCCAGAGTAAATAAAAAATGAACAAATGAGGAATCATACACATACACAGTACACCAGAGTTTTTACGTGGAAAACCACATAATTTTTTTTATTATATGTCTTTAAGAATTACATTCATTGTGTTATCACATATAGTTTTCAAGGGCAGCAGGTCGTCTAAATTCGTGGTCTGCACAGGAAGCGTCCGAGCACAGCATTTAGAGCAGCTCATTCCAGGCTTAAAATACAAATAGGTGGGCTCAGTTTTACGACGATGGAGAGCCCCTGTGAGGATCAAATTAGCGGCCCCCAGGTATTCATAGTTTCAGAATTGCATGAAGTATAGCACCGTGAAAAGTGTTGAAGTCCCGAAGGCCCGAAGTCCCGAAGTAGATCTCGGCTATCTGAATCCAGACTGCCATGCGTCATCAAATATGTCACTCTGGGAGTCTTACTTCGGGATTTTTGAAGCGAGAAAAGCGTCGAAGCCCCGAAGGACCTTTGAGATAGGCCCAAGGTCAAAAGAGTGAAGGGGTGATGAAGAAGGAGTTGGTGCCTGAAGCTCAAGATTTCAGAAGTGCAAAAGAGGAAGGTCGCGGGTTTCATAAGACCTGCATTGTAGAGCCTCCAGCAGCACACAGTATCCCCTGGGCATTTAGCCTCGTTGTGATCCCCAAAAGAAACTGTAAATGAAAAATGAGTGGCGGATGATTCACTATCTCACCCCATAAATGGAAAACATGTAGAGAGCGGTCGTAAAGGAAGACTGTTAATTATGGACAGATTTTCCTGTAAAGCACATAACGGTGCATGGCTCACATCTGACATGAGGAGGCCTGCACAATCTAACAGAGCAGGCACCGACTGAAAATGTTAATGCAGTGGTTCGAGCATGCCCCCACGGGGTGAATATTTTAGTATATGTATGTAGTTTTGAGTTTTATTAGAGGTGGATGGTTGAGCAAGGCTCTCGTATTGTAAAATTTTGATAAAGTTTCCTGGTTCTCTAGTTATGTAACTGGATTTGAGATTTTGTGCTCAATAGAAGTTAGTCTCTTTCCACCTCTTTGTAAAAGTTGTGTTAAAACACTTAGGCATGGATGATCCAGCTGAGGATTGTTACGTTGTTGTAATGTATGTTTGATTACGGTAGCATCGTGATCAATTTTAATCAGTCCCCTATGTTTTCTTTTTCTCTCATACGTTGAATGGCTTGGTCACGGATGATCCATTCGAGTTGTCATAGATGTATCATGATGTATGTTTGATCATTGTGTTGTTGTGATTGTGTTGTCTAGGCATATTTGAGTATCTGAAACTCTAAATCCAAGAGGATCTTGTTTTTCTGAGTTTTTCTTCCTTAGGCTGCTGGAAGACCTGATGTCCATAGCAGACCTCTACATTATCCTCAACATTCTTCCTTCTATTCACCTTTACTACAACTTACTAACTTAAGTTGATCAAGACCTTATTTGCTTGTGCATGATGGTCCAGTTTTCTGAGTTAAAATGATATTCTCTTGAGTCTGTGCCCATTTGACCTCTTATAATTTATTCATTGTGACATATAATCTGATGGGTATTGGGCTTACCTTCTCTGCAATCGGAGGGTGACTTCTAGTGCTAACACATTGGAAGCACCAACTTCCTTTGTTTTCTAGCTGCAACTGGAAGGAGGCTCCAACCCCCTAGTTTCTTAGGCTAGAACCTGACGGAATCTCCAACTCCCCAATTCTCTGGATACAACCAGGAGGCTACAACTACTTATGTTCTCCGTCTACAACCAGAAGGTGGCTACAACCACATGTCCTTGCCCTATCCAACTGCCCTGACGTAGACGTAGAATGATGGAACCACTATCACACTATCACTGTGAGATATATTGTTGTAAACATGTACCAATCAACATGTAATCAACCTGTAACAACCTGTACCAATAACTTGTGCCAACAAGTACCATACATCAACCTGTACCTCAACCTATACCATAAAAAAATGCATCAACCATGCACCAAACCTGTACAAATAACCTGTCACAATAACCTGTCCAAACAACCTGTACCATAAACAAGTGCATCAACCATGCACCAAGTTGTGCCTCAACCTATACCATCAACGAGTGCATCAACCATGCACAAAATGTGTACCAATCATGCATCAAATACACATAAATTATGACTCATCAAGATGTACCAACATCATCAACTATACACCTCATGTATGTGCCAACTCATCAACTACTTGTTTCAACCATGTACCCAACATGTACCTCAACCATACACCAAATACATATACCAATATAACCATAAAAATTTCTCTAGCAATACATCACACTATCCATAACCAAATACCATAAACCATTAAATAAAACCATGTGCCACAACCTCATTGTTATACAACCTCTATCTGTAACATACCTCAACCAAAATCCCTCATCAATTTCATCATCCAAATCTGATTTGTAACCCTATAATAGACCTGGTGTATATGATCACATACCTGCAAACCTTCCTTAACTTTAACAACAAGAGACTAGCATTTTCATCAAACTTTACTTTAGTCTCACATGACTAATTTTGGATTAGTCAACAACCCTAACTTGAAATAATCATAACTATCTACCTGTAATGAAGAAAAATCTAAAAATGGCACACAATGTTCTTCAGTGTCTTTAATGCAATTCCTCCACGTTTCACTACTTGGAACCTCTCAGAAAAGGATTTATAACAAAAATGGCATACCTTGTTGAATTCTGGATTATTCTAGAGATCGAACTTGTAGAGTGTTCCCCGCACGGAATATTTGTTATATGGATCTGAAAATGGTACAAAGAAAACCAAAGACTGTACTCTAACCAATACATTTAGTCTTACTAAATTGCAATCTGGTATAAATAATTTATGATGTTTTTACCAGAAAGACTTGTTTTAGACTAGTTTCAGGACTAGCCACAAACCCTATTTTCCACGGAGTGTAACTCCAAAAATACAGTGACCCAAAAGCTAAAATTGTTATCACAGCTACTTGGATATGTTTCCTCAATGGCATCCCAATTTCACAGTCTGAATCATTCTATAAAAAAAGTTATTGAAAAAATGGTGAGATGACCTATAAATAACATACCTTAGAAAGCATCATCAAAAGAATTTGTCCTCCCTTGAATTTCGGCCTTCTTTACTTCACCTTCCCTTTGAAATTCAGCTTATATATCCTTTGGTTACCTCAGTCACTTGTATATATTCAATATTCTCAAGTGTGATTGAAATGAGAGAGCCTTGCCTCTTATTTATACTTTCGTGTAGCTTCCTCAAGGGGTTACCTTTTAACCATCTTAACCCACTTTCCTTATTTTAGGGTTAACCCACTTCTAACCACTTATCCACTTAGTAATTTATCCATTAACTTTATTATTTCAATAATTTATTTTGTATCCACTTTGAATTATAGTACACTCATCATTTCACTTTATTATTTACCTTCTAAAATCTCTTAAACCACTTTCCTTATTTTAGGGCTAACCCACTTCTAACCACTTGTCCACTTAGTAATTTCTCAATTAAATTTATTATTTAAATAATTTATTTTGTATCCATTTTGACTTATAGTAAACTCATCACTTCACTTTATTATTTAAATAATTTCTTCTTTACAACCACTTTGACTACTTTGACCTTTTGGGGCTTCTAGATGACTCATGAGGGTTCTCCAACTTCATGGCCATAACTCTCTAACCGTGAGAAGTTATGTGACGTTCCAGATACCATCGGAAATGGAATGACATGTACTATACATACAAAATAGTCTTACCTTTAAATATATTCAAACGCATACCATTATACATCAAAAAAATTTGGGTCCATTACCCAAACCTTTGTGCTACCGAAATTTTCTACTGGACTTTCTTCAAGGGTTGACATCAATGACAACCAACCCAATTAATCAACAAGGATAACACCAACAACATCATCAAATTTTAAAGTATTTGAACCAGATACAGAGTTACTTACAACCATGACCAATCCATTCCATCTTTTTGGAAATGAGCACAAGATCATAAGAGCCCCGACCGCATCATCAAAGTTCACTTTTACAGAATTTAGTTGATTAGTAACCATATTAAATTCATTTAAATGATCTACAACAGAGCCACCTTCTGACATCTTCATATTAAATAATCTCTTCATTAGAAATACCTTATTGGACATCGAGGGTTTTTCATACAGTTTAGCCAATTCATCCATCATCTACTTCGTTGTCTTTTATTTCGAAATATTGAAATTCACCGACGCTTCTAGGCTCAGCCATATAATTCCTAGTGCCTTTTTGTCAAGAACCTTCCATTCTTCATCCTTCATGGTCATTGGCTTATTTTCTATTCCACTCAATGGTAGGAATAGATCATTTTGATATAAATAATCTTCCATCTGCATCTTCCATAACTGGTAGTTTTGGTCGTTAAATTTCTCGACCCTAAACTTTCCATCTTCTTCCATTGCTCCCACTCGAACCAGGAACCCTTTTTTCCTGCAAGTTACCTTTCTCTCTGATACTAGTTGTTAGAAAAATGGGATCGGGGAGCAATAAAATAAAACAAATGTGGAAATAAAACATAGAAGATACACAATACAATAGAGACACATATATATGTGGTTCAGCTAGTGTGGGCTACGTCCACCAGAGAAATTTCTAGGTCCTTCCTTTATTATTATCCAGCAAATGAAGGGATACAACCTACAACACACCCATTGTAACTTCCTCTTCTTTCTCTCAAAGTCTCCCCTCATAATACAATATTTGAAATAATACGTAGTCGCAATAAATTTCCCTCATAAAAGAGGGTTTCCTTCTAGGGAAAAAAACCCTAACATAACTTCTATCGTCAGATGTGCAACCTTATAATGAACGGTCTAGATTTACTATGAAATTACAATATACATTTACAAGGCATTTTTTCCTTCGGGGGCTTTGCCCCCAGACCCCCCAGCCGGGGGGATAGCCCCTTGGGACCCTGCAGGGGGGGTAACCCCCCCTGCACTCCCCCGTGTTGAGGAGTGTACACTCTTTCGGGCTATAAAGTCTTCATGGGGTATAAACATGGATGAAAACAAAGACCTCTAAATCAGGAAGATAATTAGGCTCCACAACCAACAACATGATCACAAGATTCGGCTAGGCACATTGTGGGGACGTGACTGATGGTATCAAAGATAATTCATCATAGATTTTGAAGAAAGGTTGCTAATATATTCACCACTATCTCGATGATAGATGTTATAAGAGTGAAATTTGAATACATTTTGTTGCGAAGACAGTTCAGTGGGATTATTCACAGACTTGGTGAACCATTTGACGGAGCGAACTGGTTCATTGCAGACTATGCATCAAACTTACGACATATGTTTGGTTGAAAATGTGATGGAAAGGTTGGTATAGGTGCACACCTTGTATAGACTAAGAGAAAAGTGTGTGGTGATATGAAGCACTTGGATAGGTTGGGTGATTGCAGAACTTATCGCAGAGTTGATCGCAGAGGAAATTTGGTCGCAGAATTCATTGGTTTGGTTCAAAATGGAAGTAAGTGCTAGAATTTTTGTGCACACCTTGAGAGACCAGGAACATAGTTTTTTGGGTGAACCAAGAACTTTTCAAGACATTTGAACGTGGGATTTGTTGCATGACTTGTCATAGATATAACCATAGAAGTGATCGCATAAGTGAGCATAGAGGGTGAGTGTAGAAGTGATTGCGAAGAGGAGCATTTATGGGTTGTAGCAAGTTGAAATCACTTGGCTGAGTGACTTGAGGTGACCTAGAAGAGCTTCACAGTAGGAAATTGGTTGGTAACATTTCCATCATGTCATCTCTGTGTCGTGCATCGCCAAGAACAATAGTTGAGTTAAGTTGGGTTGTTGGATGAGTGGGTCGACCACAACCTTCAAATGAGGTAGCTCTTCACAGAGTTACAAAAATCAACTAGAAGCAATATGACTTAACAGTTGGGAGATGGTTTTATGGTTCCTTGAAAAGGAAAAAATCAAGGTGCAGAGATGGCAAGATATTAGATATGATTTTGACCGGTTGCATGAAAAGTTTGGGACTTAGATGAATTTATGAAGTAGAATGATGGACTCAACCTTGTATCGCAATGAACGTCTTACATGATTTTGTAGCTACGGATGGTGATTGAGGAGAGTTCATGTAGAGATTCAATTGCCCAGGAAAGAGAATATCCAAGACAATAGAATTGAACCATGGGTGCAGCCAAGAATGACATTGGAAAGGTACAATAGGTTTTGAGTTCTTTCATTTCCTAAGTGTTGCGGTGAGTTCTTTTAAAGGAAGTCAAATGACTTGGTAGTCCAAGTGTATTCCATTTTCATGGTGAAGACCGGAAAACTTGAGGGTGATTCAAGCAAGGTAGATTCAAAGAAGTATTGTAGTATTTTGGGATGCCTTGATTGGGTGAATGTACGAAGATCTTGGGGAGACCTACTTGGACGATTCCTTTGGTGGACTTAGGCAGATTTAGATGCAGCCATGGAGGTGGCTTGAGGAAGTTGCCTAACTCTTTGATGAGGCACATTGGAAAGGTCATTATGGTGAAGTTGATAGTGAAGTATGTGTGTGTCGAGTTTCAGAGGATAGATGATGCATCCATGGATTATTTTAGGGGATAAATTTCGCTCATGGGCTAATTTTCCATGGTTTTTCCAAAAACGAGATTCACTATTTTAAAAATGATTTGCCCAAATTCTATAGGATAAAATTATTTTACCTTAAAAATCACCAAAAAATTATAAAAACTATATAAAATCCTTATAAATTTGAATATTTTTACAAAAATATCGCCAAACATTTATAGTTGGCATCTGAAGGATTAGTAAGATTCTCCAAGGTTTCTACATTTAAAAAAAAAAATCCATCCTTAAAATCATCCCTGGATGCATCCTAGTGCTTGGTGCCTTATCCAGATTTGTTGGGTCATGCGATGACTTAACAATCACGATGACATTGCAAACATTTCGACGCTTGCAGGAGGTGCAAGGAAATTTCTTTCTAGGAGATGGATGGATTTCGCAAAGAAGTCAACCAATAATTGTTGGCAATCAGCTTGAATGGGAAGAATGCAAACCAAGTGACTTGGGTGGTGGTGTTCGCTCACCTTTGGTATGGGAAATTGGATGAGGCAGAGAACACCTTGGTGACTTACAAATGATTGTGCGATGACTCAGAGATCCAAGAGGGTCATTGGTTGGATTTGGCAAAATTATTGGTGTGAACATGCCTAGGGCATGGAAGTTCTTTAAGGTGACTCATTCTACTTGGATAAAGTTGGATAGTTCATTGGGATGTTTGAGGAGTGAGGGTGTGTTGGCCACACTCATCATATATGTTTATTTGTGGAGAGGTGACTTGACGAAAGCAGGTGATTTGAGGACTTTCCTTATTTTTGGATGATTGTGTGGATAGGTAGATTGCAGTATGAAGAGATTACTTGAGTAAGAGCATTTGTCTGTCTTTCAGCAGCATGGTTGAGGGAGAAGCATAACCATTCCAAGGCATAGAGAGGTAGACACAAAAACATGGAAAAATGATGAAGTAGTGGGGCAAAGGTAGTATGGACGTGTAGTTCTTGGTGCAAAGAATGGCTAACTGTACCATGCGTGGATAGTAGAGTCAAGTTGTTGTGGATGATTTTGTTTATGGGTGACTTCATAGTGCAGAAAGGTGAGGTTAAACCTTGTCAAGAAATGAATGAAAATTCCAAACTAATCCTAGCAGAAGAGAATAATAATTTAATCAAGAACGTAAATGAAACAAGCAATCACACAATACACCGAGATTTTACCCTAGAAACCCTTAACTGAGAAAACCAACATTCCTTTGAGGATTATTCTCTCTTGTTGTCTTATTCATTAAAAATAAAAGGTTACATGTCTAACCTTAGTCCACACCCAAGACACAATCGACATCATACCCTCTTGCACTAGCAAGAAAAACCTTGTAGCCAATTTGGCTTACATATGCACGACCAACAACCTACACTTACATATGCATTAACCTCCAAAAGTACATTAGCTGAACACCTTACAACAAAAAGCTTTACGGCCTTACAACATGCCTCTTTATAGGCTTTACAACAAGCAAATACCTAAAGATTGTGCCCAAAAAAATGGTTACAGATCCATGCATATCATTGACTACAAATCCCACAAATCATGGGATTTTGTTACAGTCGACTCCAAGTCAAGTTTACCAGTCGAATACCAGTTAGAATTCATTCAGTCTCTAGTTGGTCATCTCACGCTTGCACTTTGACCTCTTGTCGGTTGACTTGTTGACCATATTGTCGACTTCGACTTTACCCGGTCGACTTCCTCGACCTTCGAATTGTTGTCGATCTACCTCGACTTCAACCTATTGTCAATCCACTTTGACTTCGACTGTTAGTCTATTCACCTTGACTAGACTTTCACTGCAAAGAATATAAAAAACCAATATTCTCCTAGTTGTTGTCTTCTTTACTGAAACATGAGATTCCTGAACTTTCTCTCACAAACCTAAGGAAGCAATGCCCATTGCCTCTCTGCATCAAGAGAACTTCACAACACTCACAGACTTGGTCAACGAGTCTACTATGTTTTCCAATGTGTATACTTTCTTCAGTAGAACCTTGTTACTTTCCACCATGTCTCTTATGAAATGGTATTGTACATCAATGTGCTTAGTCTTTGAATGATAAGCAGGGTTCTTTTCCATAAATATTGCGCTTTGACTATCACAACTTACCTTCATATCTCGCACTAGTACATATGAGCTCAAAATGCGACGAAATATTTTCATGTTTCTATAATTCTTGGAAAATGCATTAAAATTTTGGATTTCTTTTTTTTTTGGCCCCGTCATTCATCGTTATAGCAACAGATTCAAAAAATTGTCTCTATATCCATGAATCTTCGTCACTATAGCGACACTTGTGCCACACGTGCAGTGCAATGGGTATTGAATTTTTTTGGGGTCAACTCATTTATGTTTGTCGCTATATCGATGAGCATTGATCTATAAATACATGTCTTTAAGATACATTTCGACAAATTTTCTATAGTTGCGACATATTTTGCTGGTAATTGTTTGAGCCATGTTTTTTTTCTGTCACGTACCAGTTTAACACATCCAATTCTCGATCTACATAACTCGGATTTTAGACTTGCGAGGTTAGTATTTTTAATTTTTCTGTCTCTTTTAATATAAAGCTATGTTAAGAAATTTTAATTTCAAATTTTTTTAACATGAATGTTTTAACCAAATTTAATTTTTTCGAAATTTAACATTGCTACATATATTTCGTGTGATTGAATATCGAACTATATGAATTTTTAATTTTTTTTTTTTCAATGTTTGAACAAAATTATTTTTTTTTCAATAATTTTTTCGAAATTTAGCATTGCAACATATATTTCATGTGATTGGACCTCGAAGTATATGAAATTTTAATTTTAAATTTTTTTCAATGTTTTAACAAAATTTAAATTTTTTAATATTTAATTGGTTCTTATACACAATTACTCTGTCAAATAAATATACTATGAATGAAAATGCAAGGAGGCTTGCTCAGTTTAGAGAGGAATTGGAGTTGAAGGGTGATGGAAAATGTTATTTCCCTTGCAATGATTGCAGGGGCTTGTAAACAAGAAGAATTTTAATAACAACAGTTGCAAAACATTGTAGGAAGAAGGGGCACACTAAAGGGAGTTATGAATACCATCCCTTGGTAAGATGTTATTCAATATATAATTTATTCTTTGTAATAGTGATCTTGTCTTGTAATTGTAAAATGTTTTATTGTTTTAATATATGTTGTAAACACACTAATTTTAATACAATGTTTGTAAATATATAGACAATGCCCCCAAAATGTCGACCGCCAGAGAGTTATTTTCCAATTAGTAGCAGAAATACTACTTTACAAGGTGAGGAACATGGAGATCATAATATTGAAGATAGAATTCTTATTATATGAACGAAGATAACATTATTGATACAAATCAGGAAGATGAGATACATAGATTGATCCAAGACACATTTTCTCCAATGGATGAGGACAACCAGGATGATATTCATGATGTTGATCCTCTACTCGAGAAGTCACAACAACAAATCTTCTATCTGTTATATTGTTGTTGGTGAACTTGAAGGTTTTGAATGGTTTATCAAACACCTATCTCACACAAATCCTAAGGTATGTAATATATTATTTATGCCATGTTGACATGTACATAAAGGTTGACTGTTTTCCAATATTGTTATTGTTAATTAATTCGTAAAGTAGGGATGCAATATTTATGATTAATATTATTTACATTGACGTTTTTTTTGAATGGTGTAGATTGTTAGGTGAATTTTTATTAACATTGTCAAATATTTTACCACACACATATCGAGAAATATATGTGATTATGAAAGAAATTGGAATGGAGTATCAAGCTATTGACGCATGTCCTAATGATCATATAATATAGTATGGACAATATGCATCAGAAAATGAATGTGCACAATATCAAATAAGTAGATATTGAACCGAAAAAGCAACAAAAAATGTTCCTCGCAAAGTTCTTTGTTATATTCCCATAATTTCATGTTTCCAATGGTTGTTCAAGTGCCAAAGTATAGCACAGTTTATGGATTTCCATGCAAAGAACAGAAGTGAAGACAATGTTCTTCGAATTCCTGCAAATGGTTCTGGATTGAAGAACATCGAAGAAAAATGGCTAAAGAAGAACCTCATAATGTTATAATTTCATTGGCAATTGATGGTGTCAATCCATTTGGAGAGCTTCGTTCTACTTACTCAATGTGGCATGTTTTTGTTATAAAAAATAACCTTCCTCCTTGGATGTCGATAAAGAGAGAGCACAGAATGTTGGTAATGATTGTTCCGGGTATTTAATTAACTTGTCTTTATTTACTTGAAAGTATGACATAATATTTCATTTCTTCGTTTCGTGCATGATAATTATATCTTTTATATATAAGGACGTATAACTAAATATAATTAATGTATGTTGAACCAATTAGGTAAGTACCAAATTAAATATATGAATGTATATATTGAGCCTCTTATTGATGATTTGTTGAAGTTATGGAATGGAATCACTATGTATGACATCTCTAGACCAATAGGGAAAAAACGATTTCAATTTCATGTAGTACTTCCATGGACAATTCATGATGCTCTCGGGTTAACACATTTTTGTGATATGTAACTTTCCATTGTGCTTTAATATTATATAATTTTTTGAAAATATCATGCATTTTTTTAAATTGTAATCCTAATTTGCTACATTAATTCATATATCTCACAGGTCTTCAAACAAAGGGTAAATTTGCATGTCCAGTTTGTGGTCCTAGGATAAAATATCGTTGTTCAAGAAGTTTAGGAAAGGAGGTATTTGATGAGTATAGGCACTTTCTACCTAAGAACCATAGTTATCGAAACACCGAAAAAGAAAAATTAAATGGTAAAGAAGAGAATGGAAAAAAAACCATGAAGAATGACACCTCACCTATGGAAATTGGAACAATAGAAATCGTCAAGGTATGCAAATTATTTATGTATCATATATATAAATCTTATGATTTTTTTTGCAGTGAATTTTGTTGAACGTGGTACGTAGCTATATTGATTAATTAATGTTAATGTGATTTCGTTTATGTTTCATGAATGTTGTTGAGGCACGAATGGGCTTCCACGATGAATGAAAAGTTACCCCTTATAATTCAGTAAGTTTCCCTACTACTAACATCTACAAATAGTTCATATATCTGATACAATGCATATCAGGAAGAATATAACAGAATTGTTATGGTGAATATTAGATGGAAGGAGTGACAAAGAAAGAATTGGAAATATTTGTAGTGACATCTAGGAATCTAATAACACATTGCAAAGTGTGATTATTAATTCTAATGGTGATGGTTGAGAACAAAAAATTAGTCTTCCATGGTTATTGACAGAGAAACAGAGCAATGTTGTAAAAGAGGTCATTCAAAAATTTAGGTTTCTGACGGGGTTTTCGTCGAACATAAAAAATATATTAACAAAAAAAGGAGATTTTGGTGGGGTTAAAACACATGACTACCATACATTCATTAAGGTAATTGTTAGGTATATTTCCATATTGGTATACATATTTTTAGTAATTTTTTTCTCTTATTTGGAAATAAATATTTATGATTTTCTTTTTGTTATAGTATGTTCTACCTCTATCTCTCCCAGACAACTTTGACAACAACATAAAACAAGTTATATATTATCTTGGAAAATACATGAGGTAAGTAACGCAATTTTATATGGAAGATGTTTCTTCAATGCTTTGTAGCGAAACTTATTGACATATTGTGTTTTATCTGCAATTTTATATATGCCTTGATATTGTTCAAACTTGTTATTTTCTTATATCATTTGTAGGTGGCTTTCATCTAAATAAATCCATAAAGAAGATATAAGGTCTTGGAAGAGATAAATTCCTCAACTAATGTATCAAATGCATAATTATCTACCTCCAGCATTTTTCAATGCACAAGAACACTACCTCATACACCAAGTTGAGGAGATTGAATTATGTGGACCAGTACACACAAGGTCAATGTGGATGGTGGAGAGGCAGTTGAAGTCATTGAAGGAGTTTGTTAGACAAAGAGCATGTCCTGAGGGTTCTATGGTTTAGGGATATATGGTATATCAATGCATGGTGTATATTAGTCAATATCTTCCTAAAATAGAAGAAAATATGAATGTGCCTCGCATTTGGCATCTCGACTCCGTCAACAAATTTGAAGGGGAGGTCCTATTGGCAAAAGGTAGAATGAGGACCGTGAAAGGTAATTAGATGTTGTAGATTTCATATATTATACATTTAATTTTTCAATTTTATATTATCATACTCATTTATTTATTTTTATTCCATCAACTATATTAAACTTTTCCAATGATAGCTAATTAATGATATTGAATTGTTATTTTTTCATATAGTTGGTCGAGAGTGGGATGCTCTACATTTATACATAGAAAACAATCTTGATTGGATGGAGGATTGGATAGAACCATGTGAAGAACACTATTGTAGTTTATCATGGGAAGGGGTTAGTAAGATGATTAAAACATCACATCATTATCGACATGAATTTTTTGATCTTACGCAAAGGGAAATTGATTTAGCCTTTGGTTTAAAAGATAAAAAGGAAAGTATATTCACCCACATTTTTATAGTTATTTCCCATTATATCGATGTATTTGGTATCTTTATTTTTTGAAATATATATTTACTAAGTCCATATTATATGACGTTTACTAATTGACAATGCATTTTTTATTTGTTTTCCATGTTGCAGTTGAAACACCACAAGGCTATGTGTTGCAATGGTCGTAAATTTCGTATCAAAAAGTTGGATGATAAGATGAAAGCCTCAGATTGTGGCATAACTACAGTGTTTAAGGTCACTAATGTTTCCTGTAGAAGTGACAAGCATCTAGAAGAAACTGAAAATAGGTGCTAAGGGTATTTGGAGGATATAACTCAGTGTGATTTTAATTCCTTTAAAATAGTTTTGTTTGAGGTCAAATGGTACATGCTATAGATGCATGAACATGATCATGAAAGAAATTTTATTGAGCATGCTAATGTATTTACCATGGTTAATACAAGGGCATTTGATCCAGGTACATAGCCTTATGTTATTCCAAGTCAATGTGAGAAAGTATTTTACTCAGAGGTACTAGGTAAAGCAAGTTGTTCATATGTTGTTATATATGATCCAAGAGGAAGACCAGTAGAGTATAATCATGTAGAGGAAGAATATAATATTGAAGAAGAAGATGATGATGCAGATCAGGAGCAGGTGGTTGCGGATGTGTCAGATGAAAAAGTCGAAGAATTTGATCATCCAAATGTAGCAGACAATGTTCTCATTGACGATATCAATGATGACAGTGAAAATGATGATGATGATGATGTTGATATGAACAATCCTTTCAACATTATCGATTCTGAACTAGAGCATGATACAGATGTTGATTTGGATGAAGAATAAGATGAATGATCTTTAAATGTTGAAATGTACGAGGTATGTGATTATATGTTTTCTATGATTTACTCTATTAATTATATATTTAGTATTTATATGATTTATTATTTTTTAAGTGTTTACTTATACAGGTCAATTACGTGTTTTTATGTTTTATACCATTTTTGTATGCAGTGTGTTACATGTTATTTATTACGTCAAATTAGGCATGGGGGAATTGAGAGTGATGTGAGATGGAGGCATAATTAGATCTTCCACCTTCACGTGGTTGCCCTTGTTCAGTAGAGAAATAAATATTCTCAAAACCAAGAGAAGCTCGTTTAGGTTTATTATATTCCAATTTGAGAAATTATATGTGAAGGTGAGGCGATGAGTATGTTCCAAAAAACGGAAATATGGTTCCTGAACACAGAACCTACACACATAGAAACAAGACCAAACCATGAAAGAAGTCATGAAAACTGGCATTGTCATCGAATTTTACCTTTAAAATTTGTATTTTTTTTTGTTTTTTTTTCGAATTGGCCAACGATTGTTGGCTATTCGACTAATAAGTATTGGTCTTTGGTTATATTATGTCTAGGCATCATATATTCTATGGAAAACCATATAAATGTTAATACAAGGAAACCATAAAAAAATTAATACAAATGAGTCATATAACACATGCATTGACGGTTTGGAAGGGTTTCCAGACTCAAACATGAGTCAAAAAAACAATGAGAAAATAAAATATTCTTTGTTTATTCTATCAAAAGCCAAAAAGAAGGTGCACCTGCTCATGTACTTGACCCCGCTTATAATTGACATGTGAATGGGGCCAACGTTGAAATTTTTTCAATTTGTGCTTGTATGGACTGAAATTTGACATGGTTAGACTAGACGCATACAATGACGGTATGGGAGGGTTTTCAGACTAAAAAATGACTCACACAAACAATTCAACAATCAAACAACAAGCCTATAGAATAATTAATGTGAATGGGGCCAATGTTGAAATTTTTCCAATTTTTGCTTGTATGGACTGAAATTTGGCATGGTTAGACTAGATGCATGCATTGACGATATGAGAGGGTTTTTGGACTCAAAAATGACTCACACAAACAATTATACAATCAAACAACAAGCCTATAAAATAATTAATGTGAATGGGGCCAATGTTGAAATTTTTTCAATTTGTTCTTTTGTGGACTGAAATTTGACATGCTAGGAAAACACACATTCATTGACAGTATGGGAGGGTTTCCAAACTTAAACATGAGTAAAAAAACAACTCAAAAATCAAATATTCTTTGGTTATTCTATCAAATCCAAAAAGAAGGTGTGCCTGCTCATGTACTTGACCCCGCTTATAACCGACAAGTGAATGGGGCCAACGTTGAATTTGTTTCAATTTGTGCTTGTATTGAATGAAATTTGTTAGGGACCTAACCCCTCACATAGGTAGAATAATATATTCCAATGTAATAAAGTTCAATTTTAATAAGGCCTAGCAATAAGGAAGAATAAGCATAGAGGGGCTTCTGCAGTGCAACATATTAGATATCATTTTCGGGATTAACTGTGTAGTGTAAGTCATTAATCTATGACCCATATCCATGAGTATTAGTCGCAACTGACCAATAATTCTCATGATTTGAATAGTCCACTTAGCACTCATTGCATCAGGTGATGCTCACAGGGGTG
>JASDQU010735723.1:97757-114158 GCA_032191745.1 Picea mariana | reverse complement strand
TGCCTTATGAAATATCCAGTTAGAGCTCCCTTAACTCTTATTACTTAAGCATAGGCGGGCTTCAGCAGTGCAACATATTAGATATCATTTTCAGGATTAACTGCGTAGTGTAAGTCATTAATATATGACCCATATCCATGAGTATTAGTCGCAATTGACCAATAATTCTCATGATTTGAATAGTCCACTTAGCACTGATTGCATCGAGTGATGCTCACAGGGGTAAAGAGTTAAGGGAGCTCTAACTGGATAGTTCATAAGGCACAATACTTGCTAAGGCTTTGCAAATGGGGTAGCAAGCTAAGTGGGCTTGATTGTGGGGAAAACTCCAGAGTTAAGCACACTTGAGCCAGAGGCATCTTGGGATGGGTGACCACCTGGGAAGTCTTGGTTACCAAGTGCAAGCCTCGGAAGTGATGATTGATGCTATGCAATTCATTTCATTGTTTTCAATCCCATTTCTTCACCCTTGTGAGCATAACCCGATGCAATGAGTGCTAAGTGGACTATTCAAATCATGAGAATTATTGGTCAGTTGCGACTAATACTCATGGATATGGGTAATAGATTAATGACTTACACTACGTAGTTAATCCCAAAAATGATATCTAATATGTTGCACTATGGAAGCCCCTCTATGCTTGAATAATAAGAGTTAAGGGAGCTCTAACTAGCTATTTCATAAGGCACAATACTTGCTAAGGTTTTGAAAATGGGGTAGCAATCTAAGTGGGCTTGATTGTGGGAAAAACTCCATAGTTAAGCGTGCTTGAGCTAGAGGCATCCTGGGATGGGTGGCCACACGGGAAGTCCTAGTTACCGGGTGTAAGCCCCAGAAGTGATGATTGATGCTATGCGTTTCATTTCGCTGGTTTCAATCCCATTTCTTCACCCCTGTGAGCATCACCCGATGCAATGAGTGTTAAGTGGACTATTCAAATCATGAGAATTATTGGTCAGTTGCAACTAATACTCATGGATATGGGTCATAGATTAATGACTTACACTACGTAGTTAATCCCGAAAATGATATCTAATAAGGAAGAATAAGTCGAATGTAAGAAGACCTAATAGAATCTTCCGCTTCTAGAAGTATCTTCCTCTAGATGGTTCTTTTGATAGAAATATTTATTATAAATAGGAGTTGAGGGTATGAGATCGGTTTTCTTGAATATTATTGTAATAGAGCTATGCTCTGCTGGAGGTTTCCCCCGCAAAGAGGCAAGTGAACATTGCTCCCAGTAATCGAAGTGCTCTTTCTGGTGTTATTCTGATATCATTTTGGTGTTATTGTGGTGTTGTTTTGGTTATATTGTTGTTTATCTATCATTTCTAGCATTTTATTTCTGTTCTACATACTTTTTATATTTGGAATATTACAAGTGGTATCAGAGCACTTTCCTCGGCAGAAAATTGTGGGTTAATTTTTTTTCAAGGTAGAGACGTATTCTGGCATCTTTAAGCTATAGAGATATGTAGTTATGCACATAAAACCATGATTCATACATTCAAGAAATAAAAGTGGTACTTAAGCACACATCTGTTGGCCACCCGTGTAACCCTTGTTGGTACCCTTTCGAGTGGTAGCGCATCAGACAAAACCTGTATACAGATCGGCCTAGATTTCTTGAAGCCCTCTTTAGATAAACCTATTTTCCACCTAACTACTATAGTGCCACCGAGAAAATCACTCAGAAAGATACTCTCTAGTACCTGGGTAGTCAGGTAGTACGGCTAAGGGCACAGTCTAGTCTCCTTAGTTGGTGGCCTGAGATATTGGGTCGAGTACTACTATTGGACCTTGCATGTATAATAGAGTGTTATAGCATAGGGAAAACCCTTATTTGTAGAACCCTTGAATACCTAACCCTTGGGGACAGAAACAAAAAATAAAACAGACAAGATCTATTGTCGTGCAACTATGTTTGAGTTGCCAAATCACTACACATTTTTTTATGGTTAAGCATTTGGGAATTTCATCACTGTAGTATTCTTCAGACCGGAGTATAACTCTGCATGTTTAAAAAAAAAAACTGGAATTTTTTGCACCATTATTTGAGACCTATTCCATTGGATTTGTCTCTTCTCCCTCATCACATTCATACCTATCATATTTCAGCAAAAATTTTGACCCCACCCGCACCTTTTCGGTTCCCTCGTCATCATGGCCCATACCTGCAGCCAAGACTTGGAAGCTCTCTTCAATACCTTGCAATCTAATTTCACAGAGACCCGACAAGAAGTGAGATAGCTCAGTGAAAATATTGCCACCATCAATAAAAACATGCATTCCTCCATCGTCACCTCAATTGCGGAACTCAAACAATACATGACTACCCAAATTGAATCTGTCGCTTCGATGATCTACACCAAGATGCATATCCCTGCAGATCCCCCTTTATCTGACCCACATTTTCATACCAAAGCTGAAACTTCCTCTCATTTCTATAATTTTCATCCCCATCACTTTCAGCGTGACCTACGCCTTCCGCGGGTGGATGTGACCAAATTTGATGGCTCGAATCCCACTGGTTGGGTAACTCAAATGGAATATTATTTCTCTTTGTACAACATTACAGATGACTTGACCAAACTTCGGTATGGTGCTCTCCATCTAGATCAAGAACGTTGGCAATGGTGGCAATGGAGAAAAATTTCCCATCAAGGGTATGTTTCTTAGACACACTTTGTGGCAGAGCTTTATGAATGCTTTGACACTGACACCAACCATTTAGGTCATTTGACAAAGTTAAAACAATCTGGCACAGTGGAAGAATTTATAGCTACTTTTGAGCGACTGGATTTTCCTACAGAGGGCATGTCTGATGCTTTTTTCCAAGAATGTTTTATCAGTGGCCTCAAGGATGAGATTTGTGCCCATGTCCTCATGGCTCAGCCTCAGAGTTGGGTGGAGGATACTAAACGAGATAAGGAAGCATAACAGGTTGTCTCTTCTCAAAACTGGAAACCCTCTTTTATTCCTCGCACTAAACTAGTAAATCCCACTCCTCCTTCTACTCCACTAAAGATCCAAAAATTGACCAGGGCTGAAACGACTGAACACCAACTCAAGGGCCTTTATTATAATTGTGATGACAAATATTTTATGGGACACAAGTGTAAGGAACAAAATATTTTTATGGCCATCTCAGAGGATGTTTCATAAGAGGATTTTGAAGCTCCCCTTATTTCTGAGTCACTTGAACCCACCGACATTACCCCTCCCTCAGACCCTCCCAAAGTAGAACTGATCATTTCCCTAAATGCTCTCATGGGCTTCTCTGCTCCCCAAACCCTCAAACTCATTGGCTACATCAAGCATAGGAAGGTCATCATTCTTGTTGATAGTGTAATCACCCATAATTTTATTCATCGCCAAAGGCCAACCCTCTTTATTTATGTTTTCTCGTAAAGGCCAAAGGCTGACCCTCTTGCATAAGGACAACATCAATTCCTGTCGGTAAATATATGGTCTTTATTTCTGTTATGCATACTTTTTATATCTAGAATATTACAAAATTTGGCATGGTTAGAGTAGATGGATATAATGATGGTGTGGGAGGATTTCCAGACTCAAACATGACTCATGCAAACAATTTGACATTCAAACAACAAGCCTATAGAATAATTAATGTGAATAGGGCCAATGTTGAAATTTTTCCAATTTGTGCTTATATGGACTGGAATTTGACATGGTTAGACTAGATGCATGCATTGACGGTATGGGAGGGTTTTTGGACTCAAACATGACTCACACAAAAAAATTGACAATCAAACAACAATCCTATAGAATAATTAATGTGAATGGGGCCAATGTTGAAAAAATTTCAATTTGTACTTTTATGGACTGAATTTGACATGCTAGGACAACACACGTGCATTGATGGTATGGGAGGGTTTCCAAGCTAAAAAATGAGTCAAAAAAACAATTTGGCAATCAAATATTCTTTGTTTATTCTATCAACAGCAAAAAATAAGGCGTGCTTTCTCATGTACTTGACCTCGCTTATAAATGACATGTGAATGGGGCCAACGTTGAAATTTTTTCAATTTGTGTTTGTATGGAATGAAATTTGACCTAGTTAGACTAGACACATACAATTTTTTCATCCCACAACCACTTTCACACAAACACTCTAAAGGGCATATTCAGCCTCAAGTGGAATATGGTTGCTCCTATAAAGCCTTGGATTGTAGGGATGGGTCTCAAGGCCTTGTCAATGGGCATGGAAGGAAGATAAGGCCCTTAGGCCCTAGATGAATCTTCTAAGGAATAAGGGCCATGAACAAGGCCTCAAACCAAAAAACATGCCATATATAGAAGATCATTATCCTCAAAGTGGGATATGGGCACCAATATGAGGTTTTGTACACTAGGGATGGGTGTGAGACCATCCATGGGGGATGAAATTAAGAGAATTAGGCCCTAACTTAATATTTTTGAGTTAAAGGGCCATATCAAGGCCACAAACCACAACATAGATCCTTTAAATTGGATCTTTGACCAATTTCATATGGGCACGATGAAGAATTTTTTTGTATTAGGGATAGGTCTCAGGGTCTTGATGATAATCAAGGGAGGAAACCAAGGGCGTTACACCATAAATGGATCTCTAAGATTCATTGGCCATGAACATGACCTCAAACCACAACACAATCCCTTTAGAGGTGATATTTGGTCTCCAAGTGGAATATGGGTACCATTATGACTTGTGCATTAGGGATGGATGTCTTAAGGCCTATGTGGATGACCACATAGGCCTTAGAGAAACAAACTTTTATGAGCTTATCAAACTCAATTTTGTTGCTTGATCTGGTTTTCATGCCCCTAGACAACTTCAGACTTGGGAAAAACATTTATGAGCTTATGAAACTCAATTTTTTTGTGTATAGTGTTCTCATGTCAAACTTGGGAAAAACAATTTTGAGCTTGTGGAACTCAATTATGTTGCTCGATTTGAATTTTATGGCCCTACACGAAATTCTCAATGTGTCCATGAATGGGTTCAAAAAGTGAGTTGCAACTTTCCAGAAAACATTAATTAGGAATCAGATTGAAAAACCATAAATTATGTTGGACTCATGAAATTGGATCACATCTAGGGGAACCCTCTCCCATTATTCAATTTCCTATAAAATGTTTTATTCGACCAGAACTAAGGTTTTTCTTAGTGATAAAAAATGCAATTTTTGCACTGGGGGTCATTTTCTTACAATATTGGATTAGGTGATTGTGTACAGTGTACTTATGTCGACCTTGGACAAACATATTTACAAAATATTATGAAACCCAATTATTCATCTTGGTTTGTATTTTATGCCCCCACACTGAATTCACAATGTGTCCTTAAATGGCTTTAGGAAGCAAGTTACAACTCACCATAAAAAAACTAGCCAAGATTTGGATCAATGGACCATTATTTTGTTGGAATTATGACATCATATTACAACTAGGGGAACCCCTCTCTCATGAATCCATTTCCATAAAAATATGTTATTCGATGATCTTCAAAACTAGGGTTTTTCTTAGTAAGAGACAATGCAATTTTTGTGATAAGGGTCAATTTTTGAAAGAACTAGAATGATTGATTGTGTATAGTGTGCTCATCCAAACCTTGGTAAAATGTACTTGCAAGATATTTCAGAACTCAATTCTACTGCTTGGTTTATATTTTATGCCTTGAGACCAAATTCTCAATGTTGTTTTGAATGGCTTCAAGAATCAAATTGCAACTCACCATAAAACCTTAACCGAGACTTGTATTAATTAATTGTCAATTGCATTGGAATCATCATACATTGTATTATATATAGGAGAACCCCTCTCCCATGATTCCATTACCTAGAAAAAATTTATTCGACCATCTCTGAAACCAGGTTTTTCTCAATAAGAGGCAATGCAATTTTTGCACTAAGGGGTTGATTTTTGGAAACACTTGGTGTGAGAATTAAATTTGTTTCATGAGCATTTGTTGAAGAATTTTTATGTGCTAAAAGGATTATTAGGATTTCTATTGAATACCATATTATCTTTCACATCCAGATAATAATGACAAATATATTGTCTTTCAATAAGCCAATGGTATCCCTATGGTGTATATTAACAAGGAACTCAATAAGTGGAAACCTATGAATTTGAGTGCACTAAAGAGTTCACTCAAATTATATATTTTCCTTTTAGGAACAATGTATAATGTATCTCTCAATTATTTTGACTCACACAAGATAGTAAATAGTTTCCAATTAAGTATATTCTTGCTACGAGGCCTCTGAGTATAGAGATAATATCAACTATTGTAAATAGGTCCTTGCTTATAATATATAAGTTTATAAATTAATCCTCTATTTTCTAATCTATTTATCATGTACAACTCTTATTTAGACAAAATAGAATTAGTACTTATTCCACAATTTCATCCCTCCAAAATTTGATGGACTACCAAAAATGCAAGATAAGCCCTTAACTCTACAAGCTACTTTAATTATGTTTTCTAATTATCTATCTTATGGTTTTTATTTTAGCTACAATGCATAATCTCATGATGCCTACACCACAAGCATACCTAGTTGCAATTTTTTAGATCCAACAAATGTACTCAAAGTAAACATCATAGCTCTTGGTACTCTATTCCAAAAATCACGGTGCATTAAAGCCCAAAATGGGCCTAACATACACCAAAAGAGTGCAAAAGAACAAATTAGTCATCCCCTAGGTCGCAATGATCCCAATTGCATCAAGTTTATAGAAGTATTGGTTCCCATCACATTATAAAATAATTAAGGAGACAACTTAATGGCAATATCCAATAAATGAGGAAAATTTGATTACACTTTCTCAAATGTGAAGTACTTTGACTTGTGTCAAGAATTGAATCACCTTTATGATTTTTAGGAGCTTATATCCATGTCATGAGTATGTCACATTGTCTTTTTAATTATTTGATCGAAAGAGGCCAATGCATTGAACTATAAATCAATGATTATTGGAATCTCTAGTTATGTGGTTCTTAACTTAAGAATTAGAGGATTGCAAGGTTGTAGCAATACAATATTAAACGCTAGATACATTCAAAGGTATGGTGGGAAATCTATATTGAAGGAATTTTCATGAAATTACTTAGTGATAGTGTATGGATTGTATCAATCTGGCCAAAGATTATAACATGCACTTATGAATATCTCTTTTTAAATTTAAATCAATCCCTTGTCCATATCAAAATGGTGTGTTGGATACAATGCTTGTCATAGAGTTCCTTATATTTCACTGAGGTATTTCACATAATTCCATCAACATGGTGCTATAATTTTGTAAATTCTCAATGAAGTGCACTACTTTTTCAATGTATTTTTTTGCATATGAAAATGTCAATACAACTAGATGGGTTGAATAGGTAATGTCCATAAATGCTACAAGTTAAAATTCAAAGTAAACTTCAAAAGGGATACATTATGTAAAGATGTGTTAAGATTTGTTGTAATGTTGTTGGATTAATGCCAAACAACTCATTTTCTATTTGTACTACATGGCCTTACCATTTTTACCCTATATGGAATCTTATATCAGGTTTCATTATCATATAAGGTTTCCTTCAAGTATTCCTTCATGTGTGCATCCTTGCAATTAGAATATTCAAGTTTAAAATTTCTTTTATTCTTGTAAATTCCCTTAATTTTGTGTCATGTTTTTTTAAAGTATTCACATTAACCCTATAATTTCATTGGTCATCCTATTTCATGTAGTTCCTTGGTGTACCCAATTCCATAATCAATTCAATTTTATGGTATGAGCATTGAAATTCAATGAATTGAGACTTCCTATGCACTACAATGCAATGAATTGAGACTTCCTATCCTATATTCTATCTGATGGAACATCATCCACATTTTCCTTGGCTTCACTCATAATCACACCATCCCTTCATTAAGGGGAAATAAAAAAAGCTTGCTTTATATTTTCATCTTATTATTCTAAATCAATTTTGGGTTTTAGCTTTTTATCCAAGGTGGCCTTTGGGATGATTTCTTTTCTATGAAAATTGACTCATATGTTCTTTTATTCCCCAATATGCTTAGAGATTTGATGGAAATCATTCATTGGATTTGAAGGTATATACCGCCCATGCACTAACCAAACCCAACATTTGTATCGTGCATTTTTAAATATGGGGTTCCCAAGGCCACATTCAACATTAGTAGTCGGAGAATTTGTTCATAATTGTTAGTTAAGGTACCTAAATTTGTTTTTTTAATTTAGTGGAAGCATGTTTGATTTTCTATTTGGAAAATGGAAAGTTGAATGTTCTATGATGTCATTTTCAGTGTAGGTGATGTTGCTTGTAGTTGCAACTATGATTCCATTCTTTTAAGAGGGTCTTAAGATGATTCCTTTGAATTTGTTTATCATAAAACTAAATTAATCCTTGGTATATTAATTTTGATGTAAATGTTTTTTCAATTCCTACATCATCATCATCATCATCATCATCTTAATCATAATCAATATAATCATTCATCAACATCAAATAAACAAGCACTTCAATTCATAGAACAAGTTCCATGAAAGTCGGTCCTGTAAAATAAAAGACTACCCCAAACAAGCACCTCAAATTGTCTAATAAAGCCAAACTAGTGACCAATTAGGACCAAGGGGAAGAGGAGAGGGGAAAAAAAGGGGAACCCTACCTAAGCACTAAACATCATCATCAACTTAATCAACATAGTCATCATCGTAATCAACATAGTCTTCATCCTCCTCCCCATCATCGTCATCATCATCATCATCATCATTGTCATTGTCATTTTTTTCTTCTTTGTCATCATCATCATCGTAATTGTCATCTTCATCATTGTCATCATCATCATCTTCCTCGTCATTGTCATCACCATAATCATCATTGTCCTCCTCCTCCTCCTCCTCCTCCTCATCATCATCGTCTTTTTCATCATCATCATCATCATCATCATCATCATCATTTTCATCATCGTCATTCTCATCGTCAACGTCATCATCATCATTGTTATTGTCGTCATACTATAACTATAACCCCTTACCATTTTAACATTATCACCCTTAAGATATAACCCCCTACCCTTTTAACATTATCACCCTTAACCTCCCTTACCTTATAACTATAACCAATGCAACCTGTCACTTATGTATATTAATTATATAATATATAATAATATATTAATTATGTGTTATATATAATATAATTAATATATTTATATTAATTATATTATATATAACACAACGTATAATAACAAATAACAAATATGATAAATATAAATGTTGTTGGCATAGGGGCAAACCCAAGGTTTAACGCTTCAACAGTGCACCAACAAAACCCTAACTACCGGCCCTTTTGGAAACACTTGTGAAGTAGGCAAAGTCTCACCCGAGGTAGAGGCAGGGGGGGTTACAGGACTCAAGTGTCTGTAACCAAGCTGGGACATAGATCTGTGATTATAACACTTC
Organism: Picea mariana; assembly: GCA_032191745.1. Classification (NCBI taxonomy): domain Eukaryota; kingdom Viridiplantae; phylum Streptophyta; class Pinopsida; order Pinales; family Pinaceae; genus Picea; species Picea mariana. The sequence goes on along the minus strand of JASDQU010735723.1, from coordinate 104,683 downwards.
CTGAAGTACTTAGGAAAAAAAAACATTAATTCATTTTCTTTATTTACATCGTATATCAAACCCTAAGTACATATCGGTGCAGTAACAATGAAAAAATATACATCGCACTTAGCATCAGAAGTTATATCTAACACATTCAACATAGACAAAGCACTAAGAATTTATAGATCTATCTATCATTCATAATAATCAATGCACTAAGAAGATCTACCGCATAAATATCACAGCACAAAGCAAACCATCAACACATGATATATGTGGTTCACCCCAGTGTGGGGCTATGTCCACCAACTACTTCTTCTTATTTATTAGGATTAAATCTCTTACATTCCTCTACTCCTATGCACTAAGAAACAAAGCCAATCTTTGCACCAGACAGGTGATCTGTGCACTACGCACCAAATCCACCTTCCAAAAATCAAGTCAAGGCACAAAGCCAATTCCTCTACTAAGCACAGAGCCTTACATACACAGTCTGTTGCACAAATCAACTCAGAACAACTTGCCTCTTGCACTTAGACACTTATGCACTCAGCTACATGCTACTCTACTTGCACTAAGCATACTTCTACATTACATCCTTACATATTTATACTTTTACAAAAGGGACTAATCACGGGTAAACCCATGGGTCGACATCCCATAACCCATTACATAAACCCTAATGAACCCCTTATTAGGTCCACAAAACAAGTGAGATGCCTTGATATCAACTCTGCCTAGGCACTCCATCTTTGACCAGCATGTCGATGTCCAAAAAGAGGTCAAACCCGACCAATGTTTCTTCAAAACTTGTTTGAGGGCCAATAGGCCCCCAACACTCACCTATGACTCATCCCGAATCAATCAGATCTAGGCAACACTGCTTCGAAGGCCTCGAGCTTGGCTCAAGCTGCCTCGACTTTCTACTTCACCTGAGCTTCCTACTCAACGAACTCCTGGATAATTTTCTCTATAACGGGCCCTTCCAGGAATTGTTCCACTGTCACAACCACTTGGTCTAGTTGGGATCCTTGTCCTTTGATCTCTTCAAACACTGTGTTGGGTTCCTCCTTCACTGGTTGTAGCCTCTGTATAACTTCCATTACTATGCCCTGGATGGTAGTAATCTGTTGGTGGGTTGCACACTGTTCTTGTGATCTCTTCATTCTCTCGACCGCAGTGAGTGACTTCATCTGTCCTTGATATGTCAATGTCTATTGTTTCTCCTCCTATATTTGCGCTTCCAACTTCCTAAGCTATGCATCTTCCATGAGGCATTCATAGGTCTGCGTGCTTCTATTACTTAGATTCTAGCATTCTGAGGCAAGGATTGTGATCCTTTCCACTGCACTCTTAGTGGCTTCCTCCCTCTGGTCATGCACTTCCTGCAGAGTGCTAGGTACTGCTTGAAGCTCCAACTCCATTACCCTTGCTTGAATTTGTTGGATGGATTAAGAGAGCTTCATCACTTGGACCTCAACTATCTCATGTTCCTCCTGTGTTGAGCCTGGCACAAAGTGAAGTGCTCTGGCCAATACTTTCTTGACTACAGTCTTCTCTAACAACAGCTAGTCCTTCTCCCTTTGTATCTTCACCTTTTCTTCCTCGAGCATTTCCCGGAACTCATCCTTTTCATTTTCGTACGCAGTTACACAGTACCGCACAACTCACAATTTCTCCAAGATCTCCTCTTTATCTTTCTTCAGGGCTTCTATAGCCTTCTCTTTCTCTGCTTGGACTTGCTAAAATCGAGCCTTTTTTGCATCTGCAATTCTTCAAAGTTGGGCGGGTTAATCCCCCAAATCTGCAGTCTCTGATGACAAAGGCACAGTAGGGACTGCACGGACTGAATGAATAGCTTCATGAACTTCGCTCAGCTCCCTTTCTATCCTGCTTTATAGTTCGTCCTGATTCACTCCATATCTCTGCAAGATGTCCTTAGAAGCATCCTCCCTTGCTTCGCAGACTAGGCTTATATCATCTTCTGTGAGGGTGGCCTCCATTTGGGGTTTACTGACACAGGTCTTCTTTCTTGTCGAGGGTTTCTATGGAGAACCCTTCCTCTTCTTTTGTGTTTATATCTCAGTAGGGGGGTCCTTCGGTGATGCAGATTTGCCTTCTCCTTGATTTTCTCTTTCTTCCCCTCCTTCTTATTGATTTACTTCATCTCCTCCTCCTCCTGCGAGCGAGCCATGCCCACTTTCCTCTGAGGCATTGTCCTCTTCATCAGTCTCTATGTCTTGGAATTCCTCCTTTTTCTTCTTCTTCTTCGTGTTGGTATGTCTGACATGCTCGGCCTGGGTGACCAAGGGGATTGTGATGATGTTGGGGTTGGAGAGTTCTGCATCATCTCTCAGTACAAGGAACTCTATCAGCCATTCCTTCGTGATATTCGTCAGTCATATTATAGTAGGACTGTAATTACTCCTTGCTCTCATCCCTGTGCGCAGTGATATAAATGAAATTTCAATCTACGCAGAACTTAGATAATGGTATGTATGGGTGCAATGTTCGCGGAGTCATGCGAGGGAACAATTCTATGGAAACCTTTAGTTGCTGATAGTAGGCATGGAACACTGTGTTTGACTTCCACTTATTCGACATGTCATTCGTGTACCATAGAGTGGAGAACTTTGTGGCCAATGGCTCCAAAGGTTCAATCTCTGGGAAGGCATCTCCTTATGGCATTTGTCAAGCAACAAATGCAATCAACACTAGCAACCATCTGAAATGGAACTCGTATCCTTGATCTTGCGCTTCGCGGTAGTCTTTCTTGAGCTCGTTGATGAGGTATCTCACCCAGTTCATTTGCATCCCCTCCATGCACTTCCCTGCGAGGTCCACCACGAACCTGGTGACCTACGTGGGGTAGTTCTTTCTGATGATCTTTTCAGATATAAGTTGGAAAGAAAGGCACACTATGCCATCTTGGATACAGGATACCTTTTAGCCTCGCTTTCCCTTCTCAACTTCGTCGTATGTGTCCTTTATGCATTTTTCCAGGGAGCGATCTAAAGTCTTCCCTGGGTAGAACTGTTGAGGGTCGGAACCCTGCATGCTCAGTCCTATGATCAGGTGGATTAGTGTCAGATCTAGAGGAATGTGCCTGTCAATCCACAGGTATCCTCCATGATAGAATGACAAGAGGAATTTAACGCAAGTGTTAACCTCCTGATGTCGGCCAAAGTGAGGAATCTTCATGACATTCAATATCGTGGACTGCGTGAGCTCCTTAATCCATGGCTGGGATATTATGTGAGGCTTCTTCCCAGTCAACTTCATGAGGTATCTATGTGGTGCGAGCATTGCATAGTTCTTCCTATTGTCGAGATTGAAATCACTCTTCTTCAAGGATGGGATATGTCCCAACTGGATTTTTTCTACGCATATCCCCTTCAGGATGTACGCGGTGATCAATGTATACTTGAAGTACTGTGGAATGCTATCATGGTTAACCGTGCCAGCCAAAGGCGGGATGTAATTAGGTAAGATCGACGGGATCTGCTTTGTGTTAGCCAGATCATCGCGATGCTTACTTCGCTTCTCAGTAGCGAGGTTAGTATGTTTAGAGCGGCATCCAGTCTAAGGGGGAGCCTACAGTCCCCTGGTTGATGATGCCTAAACTCCCTTGGACATAGCTTTATCATCCATAAACTTCTTCAGAACTTCTTCAACGAATTTTTCTAGCTCGGTGCGCTCGACCCACATTCTCACTGTTAACAAATAAGTTGGGGTAGGTGAACGGATAGCAGGGTAAACAACATATGGTGAGGTCTGATAGCACAGTTCGACACACACTATCACTTCGTTTCCTGTCTCATATAATCACAGGTATAAAAAGGTGGTCTCGTCGCAGCACCAAATGGTTTAAATAAGAAAGTGTCGTAACATATTCCTCCAACGGACAGTAATTCTTCAATCAAAATGAACCAGTCCATTGTGGTGGAGTCTCAATGTCCCAAATGCGGTCTATTCACCCATAAATGTGTTTCCTAGTCATTCGGAGCATCGTTCTAATGGTCGGGGTGCCTCCAACGATCATATAGCTTCGCCATGGTGAAGTCCCATTCTACACAGTTCTGTTGTTCTGACGAGGTTTAGAGACTGCAAGCTTGCCTCCTGCGAAGTCTTCTCTGTAACTTCCTGTAAATTTTCCAACTTGGATTTCTTCTTACTAAGCTTCCTTGCCTTCTTTCCTGTGATCTGAGTCTTTGGATTCCTCTTTCCATTCTTATTCTTATCTTCTCTTAGCGTAGTAGCTTCATGTTGTTGATGTGCTCTCAAAGGGTTCAAAGGTAATACCTCTTTTCTTACTAACTCCAGGGTGGGTATTATTCTTTCTTGCGTAGATAGGTCTTTCAATCCTTCTTGAGTTCTTTCACCCTCAACAACTAATTCTCTTGTGTTTTGTTGCTTTGACTCAAATTCTCGTTCTTCCATCAGTCAATCTATTCTTCTAGCTATGAGATCCCTTAGTTCTTTTTTTTTATTTTATGTAGCTTCTTCCTCTGCTTTCCTTTTGATCTAATCCTCCTTGATCCAAGTCATTCCTAACAAAAGTGGAAAAGGGGCGATGTTCTCAACAAACCTAATAACTTCAAATTCTTCTTGATTCGATGTTCCATGGATGATAACAGGTACCTGGATAGTCTTCAACTTCATGACCAACAATTTTACAACAAAGACAAATAGGACCTATATCAGGGCATTCCTTAGCAAGATGTCCCAGTCTTCTGCAGTTATAACATAATTTCAATCTTCTCTTTATTTTAAATGTTCCCCTATCTTTGAATAATGCGCACTAGGATCACAGCGTTGAGCCTATAATCTACAAAAAATCTTTCTAGGTTCCTGCATCCATTCATTAGTCCAAAAATTCTTTCTATGCATAGGAATAACATATCTTTCTCTAGTTCTATCAAATTTATTCAGATCAACTCTTTCTTCTAACTGTACCCTAGCTTTCAGGCTAGGACAGAATCTATCAAACATACCTAGATTCATGCTTTTGAAACAAAAATTTCCACTTATCTTACGCTATCAAAGCACAAAAATTTACCTCTTTCAAGATCTTACCTCTTTTCTTCAGATCGGGTTTTTTTCTTAGAACTGAGCTTCGCAATTCAAGTAGAATATTGCGCACTACAGCAGCAGATATATGCACAGAGCTTCTCTTTTCTTTCAGTTCCCATCAATCATAGTTTCATGTCTCGGAAATAGAACCATTTTTTGGCACAGGGGAAGACCCAAGGTTCAATGCTTCAACAACACACCAACAAAACCCTAACTACCATCCCTTTCGGCAACACCTATGAAGCAGGCGAAGTATCACCCGAGGTAGAGGTAGGGGGGATTACAGGACTCAAGTGTCTGTAACCAATATGGGACACAAATATGTGATTATAACACTTCGCAGAGTACTTAGTAATAACACACATTAATTCATTTTCTTTATTCACATCACAGATGAAACCCTAAGTACATATCAGTGCAGTAACAATGAAAAAATATACAGCGCACTTAGCATAAGAATTTATATCTAACACATTCAACATAGACAAAGCACTAAGCATTCATAGATCTATTTATCATTCATAATAATCAATGCACTAAGCATATCTACAGCATAAATATCATAGCGCAAAGCAAACCATCAACACATGATATACATGGTTCACCCCAGTGTGGGGATACATCCACCAACTGCTTCTTCTTCTTTATTAGGCTTCAATCTCTTGCATTCCTCTGCTTCTGTGCACTAAGCCACAGAGCCAAGCTTCACACCGGATAGGTGATCTATGCTCTATGCACCAGATCCACCTTCCCAAATTTAGGTCAAGGCACAGATCCAACTCATATACTAAGCACGGAGCCTTACATACATGGTTTTTTGCACAAAGCAACTCAAAACTACTTGCCTCTTGCACTTAGCCACTTATGCACTCAGCTACATGCTACTCTTCTTACACTAAGCATACTTCTGCATTACATCCTTACATAATTATACTTTTACAAAAAGGCCTAATCACGGATAAAACCATGGGCCGACATCCCATAACCAATTACATAAACCCTAATGAACCCCTTGTTAGGTCCACAAAACAAGTGAGATCCTGTGATCTCAGCTCTGCCTGGGTGCTCCATCTTCGACCAATGTTTCCTCAAAAATTCGTCGAGGGCCAAAAAATGTAATAAATATAATAATTGTATTATATTTAACATGAAATATTAATACAAANAACAAAAAAAAAAAAACAAACAACTCGTGCATGAAGACAACCCTACAACCCCACCTGAGACAACAAGGAGACAACCCTGCAACGCCTGTGAACTGTGAATGCATTCGACAGTCCATCGATACCACCCAACTGTGAATGCAACCCCTGTGAACTAGAGCACAATAAACTGTGAATATAATTAATCGATCTCTCCTGGGACAAGAAGGGGACAATGCAAGTTGACTAGCAAGGAGGTCATAGCCCACAATAAGGAGGCCCTAGCCACCAGCAATGCCACCAAAATCAGTGAGAACCTCTGCATTTTACTTTTTGTAGGGTTATTTGTTATTTCATAATGGTTTATTTATGCTCGAGATTGAACCTACGACTTCATGACTTTATTCCCATGAGCCTTGATCCTCCTACAACCTAGCCAGTGTTTTCTTTTGGGATGAAAATCAGGATTTTCCAGTTATATTGGCAGCTTGTCGATCTGATGGTCAAATGTAGTTTGAGGATAAAAAATTGGCATTGATAAAAGGTCCTACAACTTTTCCAAAGAAGGTTGGAATATATTACACCTTCTCTCAAAAAGGTAGAGCCACATTCACTACAAAATTTGAATTTTTCCTTGTTTAGAGGAAAATTTACATGAACCTTTAAAAAGGTGAATCTCATATGGGTTGGATAAAGGTTCAAGTATCCTCTCCTCCTCCATCTCATTCA
>JASDQU010735723.1:75222-97707 GCA_032191745.1 Picea mariana | reverse complement strand
AGGTTGGAATATATTACACCTTCTCTCAAAAAGGTAGAGCCACATTCACTACAAAATTTGAATTTTTCCTTGTTTAGAGGAAAATTTACATGAACCTTTAAAAAGGTGAATCTCATATGGGTTGGATAAAGGTTCAAGTATCCTCTCCTCCTCCATCTCATTCACCCAAGGAAATTCATAGGTGTAGATAAGGAGGGAAAAAAGAAGATATAGAGGAAGATAGAGTAGGAAGCAAGGAACCATAACAAAGACTCCATCACTTAGATAGTGGCTTATGAATTTAGAAAGTCATCTAGAGAGAAACATCTTGTTGAGGAGGATTGAGTAGGTTAGATATTAGTTTTGGGGAAATTGTATTTTTTTTATATAGGGGTGTGCAAAACCTTCAATTGGGGGATAGTGATGGGCCTTCAATTTGTCACTTTCCATGGCCCACATTATGTCCAAATTTGATACATTTTGCCTCATAAGCCAAGACGTTCCTGGAAAATATTATCACTTTTGATAATCGATGTAGATACTATGACTCATTATTATATAATAAAATGTGATATTACTTAATCTAAATATGAATGTGATATATGCTTGATATTAATTTTTTTATGGTTTTGTGTGATTTGAATCTTTAAGTTAATATGGTTCAGAAGCACGAAATAGTGTAGTTATGGTGAAAGGCTTTGACACACATGACAAGTTTATCTCCTTCATTCATTGGAATAGACCATGTTTTTTAATGGTTGAAAATTTTAAGGGATATTGTCCATTCACAACCTTCAAAACTTCCATCAATTTAATGCAATGATAAATACCCTAAGTGATTCGATATCTTCCTAACCTTGAGGATTTGAATTGACAAAGGAGGGAAATAGTTCCTTGAACAACATGCAAGAAATTAGGTAATTAAGGAACAACTCCCACCAATCAAGGGATTGATTAGATGGGATAGATAGGACTCTTTTCAAGTATAAATAGAGTCATACTTGATAGAGTACATATGTTATAGCCCTAAAATTCCCTACTCATGCATACATGGCATTGGCCCTCTTACTTGCATAATTTTCCAAATCATTGTTGAGAAGCTCTACTTAAAAAACCAATTTTTAGAGAATGTACGTGCCCTGCACCACTACATAACATGTACATACATTTGTTGCATGCTATATAGCCCACGTACATACGCTTGCTTCACAATACACAGCCCACGTATACCTCCAAAAGTTGCAAAAATTAAAAAGATGTAAGGAATTCGGTGGAATTCATGGGCTATTGGAGGTTTCCCAACCAATTCACCTAATATAGACTGTCCCCCAACCGAATAACATTCCTTTTGTCATATAAAAGGATGTTTTGGGGTCTCATTTCACAACTAAGCATAAGAACATTGAAACTTTTCCCAATTTCACTTCCCTTCCTTGCCCAAGCATTTGCTACCTTTTGAGAGTTACTTCCTCAGCACTCCCTCTTCAACCCCTTTCCTTCCATTCAATCCATTCCCTTCCCTTGAGGTGATAAGTATATTGAGAGAATATTCTTATTGAATGTGCAATTGGAGCATTGTAAAGAGGATCACGGACCAGGTTCATGGAACGGTGGCCGACAAGGATTGTAAGTTTCAATCTTTGTTTGATGAATAAAAGAATCTATTTTCCCTTTCCCAAATGATGATGTTTTGTGTATTTTATTTGGTTCATACATAACATTTGATATCTAACCCTAATTTATGAATAGAAATAGCATGCTTGTAGTCCTTGTTTTCCTAGTTTTGGATGTAGGTCAGCCTTGGGAGGAGACTTGCATTCTTTGGAACTACAGAGCTTGAGGAGATCATCACCAGATGTGGGATAAAAGGTACAGTTACTAATATTCTCTCCTACTTCTTTATGTTCATTGATTTTAGTATGTTTGGGGTAGAGTACAAAATAGATTGACTTTTAGATGGTCATTCTCTCTATCTATATCTTAAACCTTGGTATAGTTATAGGGGGTATTTTCCCGCTAGTAGAACTAGCGACCATACTGGGGATCTCTCTAGGATTTTTAGGGAGGTTTTTGGGTTGATTGATAGGTTTTTGTTTTCCTTTCAAGTTTCAGTAAAGTTTACTGAGTCTTTTTAGGATTTCTGGTCACCTCCAAGGTGCATACCAGCCTTCCCTACAATGTAAGTCTTCCTTGTCTTTTAATTTTTCAGAAGTCTCATAGGTGTACGTGGCCTTTTTTGGGTCTACTCATGTACATACGTGCTCTGCACAGTAAACATCCCGCGTACATACGCAGACTGTTGATGCAACAGATCATGTCTCTGTTTCATGAAAGTATTTTTAATAAAGAGAGAGCTTGTCTCTTTCCTGACAGAAGTTCATACTTCTTAGGACTTTCTTGAATCAGTCAAAGTCTTTGTCTATGGCCATTGCTTGGGTATAAGTTCTAGTTTACTTGTTTCCTTAGTCTTCTTGTGTTTTCTCTAAAAGGTTTAGAGCAATTTGTCAAGTTTCATATCCGAATTTTGATTTCTTGATTGAATCCCTACGATCTGCAGTGGGCTTAGGGTCTTTATCAGTCTTATTTTTAGTTTTCTCTTTATCCATGTTTCTTTCTTTGGAAAAACAAAAAAAAAAATTACTTCATCTTTTTCTTGTTAAAGCAGTTCGAAAAATAAAACAATATTTTTATTTCTAGCATCTAGTTTGGTAAAGTAGTCAAGGTTGTTATTTGAAAAAGAGAAAACAATATTCATTTCCAAGTTCTTTTTTATTTCCTGAAATATAAGTAGTTTGTAGTCAATCAAAAGCAAGTTTTAGGATTTCTTCATTTATAAGATCTTGAAATATCAGTTAGAAACGTTGAATTTACAAAGAGTTGTTTACAAGTTTTCCTTTTAATTTCGAAGTATCTTTTGTTTTCAAATGATTTAAAGTTCTCTTCCTTATTCATCTCTCCATAACACCATCAATTTCACTAGCGTACATTTTGAGTAAATCAAGCCTTAAAATTAATGCTTAATCTAAAAATCATTAGACTTTTTTGTTTGTAGGGTTCATAGAGTAGTTTAGGGTTTAGGGCCTTGAATTAGGTGTGAAGAGGAAACACTTCAAGGCCACTTTAAAACAAACATTGGAGTCTCATTTAGGGAGTGATTTAATTCCAGTGTCGTAAGAGTTAGCCGGGACCCCCCTCTAACATAGGGGATAAACACGAGGTCTCGTGAGGAAAGGCAGAGGAGATAACCCCTCCAAAGCTGGACTGATCGTAGTGGGGATTGTATATTGAGGGTATTTCTCGGGGACAATACTGATCACATTTTCCTACAGAGCTTTGTGGACCTCGAATTTGTTCAATATCCTCAGTTATCTCCCAGACCATTTTCTTTCGATACCCTTGAAGGGATTCAAACTTGTTATCCTGCTCATTATGATATGCCTGACTCTCGATTGTACCCACCCAGTAACTGACTGCGAGCTGGAAACCTAGTTTCCCATATTTTACGGACTTACATAGGTGATTGTGGGGGTATACCATGGTAACTCGGGTGGACGTCGGATCGTTCTTTGCAAATTATACCCGGAGGTTGCTATCGTGTTTGAGTTGCACTTTCACTTGATAGTTTCTCTAGTGTCGATTGGCATAACCATCCTTCCCACTAGTTAGTCAATTTATTGATTTATCTTTAGGAAACTGTTGGCCCTTGGTTATGGAAGAAAGCGAAGATTTAGGAAGAAAGAAAATATTCAGGAAGAACGGCAAAGTACGAATTGCACAGAAGGCACAGTGACTGAGAATGGGTCGAAGTGGTTAAATAAGAAGAAAAGAAGGAGAAAAGTAAGGGAAAACGAGTCGTTGGATGAGAAGACTAAGGAGGAAATATCAACAAGGAATATGGATCGTGGACAACTCAGCAAGTGGAAAAATCCACCAACAGATGCTTTGGAGAACCTCGCGGGAAAGAAGGAAAGACGGGCTGGTGAAGCCTTGAAAATGCATATCAAGTTGACCTAGGGTTTTGGATCTAGGGTTTTGATACCTAGACGTTGTCACAAAATGTATAAATAAGGACCTAGATGAGAGAAGAGGTGTTTGTCACTCATTGTTCGTTCTGAGTTCGTCATTGGGTTAAGGGAGTGATTATTATTGATCGCATGAGAGACAGTATTGTGTTGTGAGAATATTTTTGTATTGTAAGAACTTCAGCTGGGTGCGAAGATCAACCCTGCAGCTGGGTGCGCAGGGAGGGGAGAGAAGGAGAGAAAGAGAGAGAGATTTGCAAGCTAAGTGTGCAGATAGAACTGTATGTTTTCATATAATATATCAAGAAACGTAGTTCTATGGATGTCGCCCTAGGGAGAGGGTGAACCATGTATATCTTATTGTTATGTGTGATTGATGTTGTGTTCTTTGCCTTATGTTATTCTGTTATTGCATTATTGTGCTAGATCTGAGATATAGTTGTGCGAAGTAGACTTAAATTGGTAAAGGAATAACTAGATCTCTATGTGTTTTTGTTTTGGATCCACTTTGCATTTCCTCTAGTTGTAGACACCTGTTTCCTGCAACCCCCTATTTCTACTTCGGGTGAGATTGCATCTGCTCCGCAGATGTTGCCGAAAGTGCCTGTAGTTAGGGCTTGTTGGTGCACTGTTAGAGTTGAACCCTAGGTCTTCCTCTGTTCCAACAAATGGTTTCATTTCCATGACAGGGATCTTCTTGAGGGAATGTCAAGGTGCTTCCCATTGAAGACAAAGATTCATAAGTGGATAGAAGAACAAGAGAGAGACTTCATTGAAGCTCAGAATAAAAAAATTAATATTAGTGCAGAGGATTGGTTGGGAAGGTATATCTTTACTGATTTACACGAGATTTTATTTGGAGGAATTCATAACGAGCTATATGAGTGGCTAGCCAGATTAGCATATACCCAGTTTGAGGTCAAATCTAGATCACCTGTTCTTTGCACATCGACGCTGATCAAGAAGGTCAAGAGAGTTGATAATGTTGTGTCAAGAGCAGTATATCACTGGTTTGATAGTACCATTGAAGGGTATATTACCGAGTTTTCTATTGACAGAGTAAAGTCATATAGCCAAGCAAAGAGGTATTTCTTTAAGGGACCGATAGGAAAAATTTTGCACTTTTTGAAGTTGAATATCAAGATGTTATTGCATGAGAAGAACATCTTGAAGATACAATAATTGGTCATATTGAAAAGATAATGTTCAAGAATTCAGACAGCAATAGCGACACAGAGGTTGGACATATGTGCGGTGAAAGAACCTCCAGAGAGGTTCCTCTAGTGAACCTATTTGAACAGAACCACAAACCACTAGCACATGATGAAGGGTTCTACAGTGGAGAAGAAGAAGAGTTATTGACGAGGAACATTCAGATTCCGCTAGGGAAGAGGATGAGAAGACTGAAGAACCTCCTTGAGATGAATCTGAAACTTCAGGAACTACACCTACCATCAAAGTAAGTATTATTAATCCTCCTGTTGTTTTAGCAGAGTTAAGTAACCAGAGTATCCAGAGTTATCAGAGCACTCAGAGCACTATTACCAGCAGCTCAGTACATACTCAGTCAAGCACCCTAGGAAGATCTATGGCAGATGAAATGAGGCTACCTATATTTAGAGGAGATGGATCTGAAGATCCTGATTAGTACTGGTTCTTATGCGAAGCTGTATGGAGTATTAAGCAAGTCAATGATGAAGTTGTTAAGAGAGCTTAGTTTAGTACTAACTTAAGAGACCACGCACTGAGATGGTACATGAAGTTTGTTAAAAGCATTGCACAACCGAAACCACTAAACGGTATCAAGATTGCATTGAGTGTAGAGTTCAAGAAACCCAATTTGGAGTCACAATGCATTACAAAACTGAAAGAAATCAAGAAGAGAGTAGTTGAACATGTTTGGGAGTTTGATCATAGTTTTAATACCTTGACAGGATGATTGAGTTTTCAGATCCCATACAAGAAAAACAAGAAATGGTTCATTGCTTCCCTCTTGCCACATATAAGAGTTCCTTTGATGCAAAAGAAGGTCGCTTCATAGGCTGAGGTGTTGGAGATCGCCATAAAGCTAGAATCAGCCCCTATGGGATAATCCATCTTAGGTAAGAGTCAAATTTTGAGTCAGCTAACTAGTTTATCTTTGTAGGTCGAAGATATGAAGAAAAACAAGGGAAAAGATAAAAGAGATGAAATTTGGTGTATCAGATGCAAGTCAAAGGGCCATGAAAAGGAGCAGTGTCCCCTATTTCATGAGCACTTGGCCTCTAGAGCTTCGAGCCCTTTAAATAAGGTTACTCTACCCTGGTGCAAGGTATGTAGAAATAGACATCACCCTGGTGAATGTTATTACATGAAAAAATATGTCCAGACACATACCAATATTTACTGCACGTTCTATAAATCTGTGGGGCATGATGAGAAGGATTGTAGGGCTTATGACCTCTTGCACTAAATATCAAGAGATACATATAGGATTCAAAGTTAAGTACAACATGAGGGAAATTCTATGCAGTTTAATTCTCCAGGAAGAGGAAACTTCAACCCTCATGGCGGATTCAAAAGAAGAGGACGAGGAGGAGGCATGGGTCGAGGTCAAGGTCAGATCATTTGTTATAACTGCGCACAGCCAGAACACTTGGCAAGGGACTGCTAGAATCCTTGTACCACTTGTAGCTACCGCAACTCATTTGAACATGTTATTGAGGATTGTCCAGCATTGTTAGCGAACGGAGAGATGAGGAGGAAAATAGCAAGTACAACTAATCTTAGCAAAACCTCGCGGAGAGGATCCCAGAGTCATTGTTATCACTATAGGAGGCACTATTACAGGTGAATACAGAGTGACCCCAGGAAAGAATACAGAAGAATCAAGGGTCAGAAGAGTTGCACAGAAGACACAAGTGTTTGATCCATGGGAAGAAGAGTAGATGTTTGAAGAGGCAAGAAGAGAATTTGGAAGAGATCGGGCTTCTTCATCAAAGACACAACAAGAAGTGAGAGAATGTGGAATTCCTTTGGCATTTGATCAGTCTGCTTCACTCAGAGAAGGAAAAGATGTAAGCAAGCTTATGGAATTCTTATGTACTTGCATTAATTTGATTAAGGATGAAAGAGTCGTACAAGAACTACAAAGTTTGATCAGATAGTATGAGATAGGTAGGATAGATCCTCTTTTGAATAAAGCAGTACATAAAGTATCCAGAAAGAGAAGGACAAATACGGAACTACACCTTAATGCTTAGATTGGAGATTATGACATAGATTATGTGGGCCTCGACTCAGGGTCAGAAGTCAACGTTATGACAAAGAAGACTTGGGCACTGATGGGAAAACCTAAGTTAATTTACTCCCCTATCAGGCTTAGGATGACTAATCAGTAGGCAGTAAGTCCCTTTGGAAGGTTGGAGCATGTCCCTGTAGATATCGACGAGGTAAGGATGTTTGCAAACTTCGAGGTGATTGAGATAGTTGATGATAGTTGTCATTATCCTGCATTGTTAGGAATTGATTGGGCTTTCAACAATTCCACTGTTGTTGACTTAAAGAAAAGAAGAATCAAATTTGAAGGTGATAGCCTTAGGGTCATTGCGCCTCTTGATCCTAATGAAGGTCACAGATACACATAACCCATCAGAGAATAAGAAAAGACAACAGCAAGACAATAGGATTACATTAATCCTATAGAAGATGGGAACTTAAGATGGCGAAGTGACAGCGCATGCTCATCAGATTCGGAAGAAGCACTAGAGAACTTGCAGAACAAAATGTATGAAGTTTCTTCGCGAAGGTGTGCCCGATTAACTAGGTAAGTTCATTAGATTGGCACAGAAGTAAGTAATCTTCCCACATTTGATGGTTTAAATCATTTAGAAACTTTCTTATCATAATTTGCAGAAATTGTACAATTACAAAAACAACTGTTGGCACTAGATGATACCTTGAAAGCAACGCTAGAAAGATGGTGGGGAACACATAAGAATAACATCATGCAATGGATGCAATGTCGCACTTTGATGACAGTGCACTTTTCAGACCAAGTCGAAGGGTGAGAAGTTTGATACATAGGTCAGAGTTGTCTGAAGGACCATGTGCAAAGTTGTGAGGAATCCTGGAGCAACATTCCTCAAGAACAATGGGTGCATAAATTCATTAACACTTTGGACACAATCCCTATTAATTGGTATCTTCAAGCAGAACTGTGCCTCACCACTTTATATTGGTATGGTATGACTCAGAACTTTGTAGCTACATTTGTATTTGAAAGTCGGTACCACACAATAGTTCAAGCTTTACAAGTTGTCAGACAGAAAGTCTTTGAGGAGGCACCTAACCTCCCTTTGGAGCAAGAAGAAGATGAATGGACTGCACCTCTCCAGAAATTGCAAGGCTGTTACAATATCAATGCTGATGAAGACGATGATCCTAGGAATGTGAACATCATAGAAACTGAAGGACATATAGACATAAAAGGACAAAGAGTCGAAGTACCTTTTATTGGATAGCCAATCAAAATCAAGAAAGTCAATATTGGAACAGATTAAGCACCTGAGCTCGCAAACGTTAGAGATTACTGGGATGATGCCACTATTGACAAGATCACATAACTATTGCATGAATATCATGACTTGTTTCCAACCAAGTTTACCGACATGAAGGGCATAAAAGGGCCCATGGGAGAAATGAATATCCCCTTGAAACCAGATGCAAGGCTAGTCAAGTAGAGACCCTACAGATTGAATCCCAAATATAAGAAGAAAGTCAAGATTGAATTAGACAGAATGTTGGAAGCAGGAATCATAGAACCTGTTGAAGAATCAGAATGGATTAACCCTATGGTGGTCCAAGATAAGAAGTCAGAATCTGTTTAGATTTAAGGATGTTGAATGATGCATGCTTACATGATCCATTCCCTACATCATCTACTGATGAAGTGTTAGATAATGTGGGAGGATAGGAAGTTTACTCCTTCATAGATGGATTTCCAGGTTATCATCAGATCAGGATTACTTAGGAAGATCACCATAAGACCACATTTGCAACATAATGGGGTTATTTCCAGTACACAGTGATGCCTTTCGGATTGAATAATGAACCAGCCATGTTTTCTAGGGCGGTGGTCGAAGCATTCAAGGAATTTTTACATAAAATTTTGGAAGCATATTTTGATGATTGGACTGTTTTTATCTTATTAAAATACCATATTGAATGTTTAAGATTGATGTTATATAAATGCAGGCAATGTCAGATTTCCCTACACCTAAAGAAGTGTATTTTCTTTTCACCCTTTGGAGTGTTGTTAGGCCATATTGTGTGTAAGAAGGGGTTGTTGGTAGATCCTTCCAAGATTGCCATCATTGTTGATCTACCTCCTCCTACTTCGATTAGACAGTTGCACACTACGCTGGGACATATGGGATACTACAGAAAGTTCATCAAGGGATATGCACAGATAACAACACCCATGGAAAAGATTTTAAAGAAATATTGTCAATTCCTATGGTCAGAGGAATGTTAGTAGAGCTTCGACACACTGAAACAGAAAATGGTCATTGCGCCCATTCTAGTTTTACTAGATTGAAGTAAGGAATTCCATGTGTACTTCGATGCTTCATATATTTCATTAGGAGTAATGTTAGCACAACCAAGAGTAGGAGATATTGACCACCCATTAGCCTTTGCAAGCAGGAAGATCTCTATAGCTGAGATAAATTACACTACCATTGAGAGAGAATTTTTAGCCATGGTGTACGCACTGCAGAAGTTTCGTCACTACTTGTTGGGAGGACATTTTAAGATGTTCACTGATCATTCTGCATTGAAGTACCTAGTCAACAAGCCAGTGTTGGGGGGAAGAATGTGCATATGGCTACTGTTATTCCAAGAATATGATTTTGAGATTGTGGCCAAGCCAAGGAAAATGAACAAGGGACCTGACCACTTGTCTAGGTTAGAACATGGAGAGGAGCCTGCCAATTTGGAGGATACACTACCAAATGCACAATTGTTGGCCATCAGAAAGGTTGATGATCACTTCACCGAGATATTCCAGTTCCTATCAACAGGAATGGCACCCTGCGCATATACAGTCATTCAAAAGAAACAGTTGGTAGTTTGTGTTGTAGATGTTTCACTTATAGCTGGACAGCTATATAAGATGGGACCTGATGAGATATTGTGGAGATGTGTTATGGAGCCAAAAATACCATTCATTTTGGTAGAAGAACATGAGGGCATCGCAGGATGACATTATACAGGAAAAGAAACATCACAGAAGGTTCTCAGAGCTGGCCTCTGGTGGCCCACTTTACACAAAGATGCTAAGGAATACTACAAAGCCTGCGATGTATGCCAAAGAGTTGGGAAACCTTCAAGAAGAGATGAGATTCCTTTAGCACTGCAATTAACATTACAACCCACCATGAAATGGGCCATAGATTTTGTGGGACCTATCAACCCACCAAGAAAGCGCACAAGAGCTTGTTACATCATCACTACGACCGAGTATTTGACCAGGGAAGAAGCAAGAGAAGTTAAGGACTGTAGTGTAGCTACAACTGAGCAGTTCATATTTGATGATATCATAACCCGATTTGGATGCCGAAGATCCTTATGAGCGATCAAGGTGCACATTTTATCAATAAGACTATTAAAGTCTTGACTCGAGAATTTGAAGTTCACCATCAGAAGAGCACTCCTTACCATCCACAAGTGAATGGTACATTTGAAGCTTTCAATAAGATCTTGGAAACAATGCTGACGAAGATTTGCAGTGTAAACAAAGATGATTGGGATTTGAGAGTACCCACAGTGCTATGGTCATATCAAACCACTTGCAAGAAGCTGACAATGCAGACTCCCTTTAAGATAGTCTATGGACTAGAAGCAGTCGTACCTATGGAATATTTGGTTCCTAGCTTGAGAATTGCAGCATTCACATATATAGATGACATTGGCGTTGTTCAAAATAGGCTCGTGTAGTTGGTCGAACTGGAAGAAGACGGGTTCATTGCAGGATTCCATCAACAGGTACAGAAGGAACGAAAGAAGGCCTCCCATGACAGGCATATCAAGAAGAAATCATTTAGGCAAGGAGATATGGTATTGGTATATGACAGCAAGTTCATGAAGCATCCAGGGAAGTTCAAGACACATTGGCTTGGGCCATATGAGGTTTCCCATGTTACAGAAGGAGGATTTGCGTAGTTGAAGACTTTGAATGGAGAATGGAAGGAAGGTTTAGTGAATGGGAGCTGGTTGAAATTGTACTATGACAACCAGTTGCCTCGCATCTCTCAGTAAAAGCATAAGAGGAAGGGTCTAGGTACCAGGTGCAGTTGAAACTAGGTGCCAGACATAGAAAAGACAGTCTGCACAAGGAAGGGAGGGATAGAGTAGAAATCATAGGCTTCTTCGTGTAGTCTGAAGTCTAAGTAAAACAGAAGGTTCAAACTTGCAGTGCCTCGGGATGAGTCGCATGTGAGTGTTGGGGGCTTGTTGGCCCTTGGTTATGGTAGAAAGTGAAGATTCTAGACGAAAGGTGAAGTACGAACTGCGCGGAAGGCACAGTGACTAAGAATGGGTCGAAGTGGTCAAAGAAACAAAAAATAAGGAGCGAAGTAAGGGAGAATGAGTCATTGAATGAGAACACCAAGGAGGACATATCAGCAAGAAATATGGATCGTGGACAACTCAACAAGCAAAAAAATCCACCAACGGATGCTTTGGAGCACCTCGTGGGAAAGAAGGAAAGACAGCTTGGCGAAGCCCTGAAAACATGGGTCAAGTTGACCTAGGGTTTTAGGCACCTAGGGTTTTGATACCTAGACATTTTCATGAAATGAATAAATAAGGACCTATGAGAGAAGAGGGGTTCGTCACTCATTGTTCATTCTAAGTTCGTCATTTTGGGTTAAGGGAGTGATTATTACTGATCGCATGCGACAAAGTATTGTGTTGTGAGAATACGGTTGTATTGTAAGATATTGAGCTGGGTGCAAAGATCAACCCTGTAGTTGAGTGCGCAGGGAGGGGAGAGAAGGAGATAAAGAGAGAGAGATCTACAAGCTAAGTGTGCAGATAGAACTGTATGTTTTCATATAATATATCAAGAAACACATTTTTGTGGACGTGGCTCTAGGGAGAGGGTGAACCGTGTATATATTGATGTTATGTGTGATTGATGTTGTGTTTTTTTCCTTTTGTTATTCTTTTATTGCATTATTGTGCTAGATCTGAGATATAGTTGTGCGAAGTAGACTTAAGTTGGTAAAGGAATAACTAGATCTTCGTGTGTTGTTGTTTTGGATCCACTTTGCATTTCCTCTAGTTGTAGACACTTATGTCCTGCAACCCCCTATTGCTAGTTCGGGTGAGATTGCATCTACTCCGCAGGTGTTTTCGAAAGGGCCAGTAGTTAGGGCTTGTTGGTGTGCTATTAGAGTTGAACCCTGGGTCTTCCCCTTCGCCAATAGAAATGTTTTTAGTGTGTGCTTTGTGTTCTACACTAGTCAAGCCTTACTATGTTCTTTGATCATTTCACAAAGTGGAAGATCAACAACTCTATTAGTTGTGAAGGCTTCAGGCCCTGTCGTCGGTTACTTTGGAGTTTCCTCCACCATCGTTAAGGTGAAGACTTGATTAAGAAGGGTTGTTTGAAGTGACCGGGCCGCAGGAAACTATTCTCATGCCTACTCCACAAGGAGACTTTTTGTCTCCGGAGGAATACACAGTCTCTGGCCTTGAAACCAAAGGTTTCAGGCCAACCAATCCTCCAATTACCGACTTGTCAACACCAACCTTGATTCATATTGTCCCTCCCGAGGTGACATCTTCTAAGTGCCAGCTATTTCTACGAATGGAAATGGAAGACAATGTTGCTACTTCATCCGAGAGTCCCCATACTCCCGTTACAGCTACTACTGTAGGGGAAATCCTACTTCCTATCCCACCTTCGCTAGTCGGGACTACAGTTGTCTCAACTCCCTCAACTTTAGGCTGTGGTCCGATACCTTTATCGGCTTAGACCATTGTTTCATTTTCTCAGAGTCTGACGAGCCCTCCCTTCTCATATGGGATGCCTGACTTTGAAACAAACTCAGTTCTTACTTATTCTACCTTACAAACCATGGGTATGGGGGTAGGGAGTTCAAATGCTCTCGTGCAAGGTTCAACTGTGGGCACTATTGTACCATTTAATGCTATCCCTTATGGTGGTGGTCATATATCTTCTCCGTCCCCTTCGCTTAGCAGTTCTTTTCTGCAGTCGAATGGGACAAATGCTAATTATATCTTGTTTGGTGGAGGTAGTTTAGGACCTTCATCTTCTACAACACCAGTGGGATCTATGTCATTCTCTTTATTCGATGCATTTGGGAACAATTCTCTCTCTTTGATCACTTTCTTGACTGGGGGAAACTCCAGCTTTAGTCAACAGAACCTGGTGCAAGGTATTTCTCCTTCACAGGGAGAGAGGACTGGAGTTTACTCCACACAAGGTCTTTGGAATCCTTCGCAGGGCTCGGTTCCCTTGCAAGGGATGTCGGTCAGGGGAAACCCCTTCCATACTTAATGGAAACCTAGGAAAGGCTTCATACCCATGCCCATCGGATCGGCTAGGGGCATCCCCTTCCAAGGTCCTTGGAACACAATGCAGGGAGAAATCCTTGCACAATCTATGTCATCCAATTTTGGGATTTAGTCGATGACACCCCAAAAAATGTACTTCCCCTATGTCGGTCAAGGCCACGGTTTCTACCAAAACCCTGGCCAGCAGTCCAACTTTTCCTAGCAACCTGGTGCTAGTCAAAATCCAGGTCCCTCTTTTCCTGTAAATAATTCACAAGCGAAACTACCATTTTTTGGCAACTCTACATATGCTAGACTTGTCAAGAATATTGAATAACCCGATTTGTCATGATTCGCATTGGCCCCCCATGCCAACTAATTTTTCTTCAGATATTTTGAAATTTGAGGGCAATCTTGGCGAATATCCAGGTGATCATGTGACGACCTTTCACTTGTGGTTCTTGTCAAACTCATTGAAGGATGACTCTATCCAATTGCACCTTTTTCAATGCACTCTTATAGGGGGTGTTGTGAAGTGGTATATTGAGCGCGATGGATTGAAGTACTCTTACTTCAATGACTTGGCGATGGTTTTCTTGAACCATTTCCAGTTACCTGTGAGATATGATGTCGGCATAGAATTGTTGGCCAACTTTGAGCAAACCAAGGCCAACCACATCTCTGATCATATCCAAGAATGATGGCATAGAAAGAGCTTAATTAAAGTCAAGGTCCCCTCTTCTTTCTTTCTTGAGTGGTTCTTGAAATCAATGGTGCCCTACGTATCGAAGGACTTAGCAACTTCTAGAGATTTTTCAGAAGAGGAGGCGATTATGAGAGCCCAAAAGCTTGAACTGATCTACTCTCAGTCTGGGATGCTCTATGAGATCTTCCATATGCATCGTGGTCTACTCTCAATAAGGCCAAGAAAAAGTATAGGCCCCACGCCGATGGAATTGTGGGCTCAACAAAAAGAAAGTCCATGAAACTATTATCGAATCAGTTGCAGCAATTGTCGATACAAAAGACTATGGCCAGCCAGACTCTGAGTTCGATTGTTCCCCTACCCAGACGTCGGATGTACATAATGTGCAGTCGAAAAATCCCAAGGCCAACCAGCAGACTGAGGGAAAGAAGAAACAATGAAATAAGAAGGATAAAGGGAAAAAAAAGGATACCAATAATGTTGGCAGGGGAAAAATGGAGAACAAGAAGTTGAAGTATCGGTGTAATCTATGCATGGAAGACCACCCGACTCACATGTGCCCTCGGCTTGCAGAATCCCATAAGATATTAGCACAGCAACATCTTGTTGTGTTGACAAACCCTTTTCCACAAAGGAAAAATATGGCTCAAGCTTCTGCATCCATGACCGTGGAAGGGGGCATTCAGGGACCCCTCGGGCCTACCAATAACAACTCAGCAACGAATATTTACATGATGAATGTTGAGGCTAATTTAGCAACCAGGCCCCAAGACTACGAAATGTCGAAATCTTCCAAGAAGGGAAAGGAAGCCACTTACCCATCGACTCCTCTCCAAATTGAGAAGGTGGTGGGAGAAACAATGACTCACATCCCTAAAGGTTTGTTTAAGAAGGATTCTCATAATCCAAATGAGAGGGCCACACAGAACTACTCCGTTGTAGAAGATCTGACACAGACCCCTTGCACGATTTCCACTCTGGAAGTCCTCCAAATTTTTCCCTCACAGAGAAAAGATTTGTTGTCTGCCTTGAGAGTAGCCGAGACCAGTAAACATGTTTCCTTTTAGATAGTAGTGGCTTACACCATGAAATATTTTATGCGTAACATTTTCCGTACAGTGGTTGATGAGGGTGCATCAACTTGTGTGATGTCGTTGGCATGCTGAAAGGCCATTGGCCAGCCTGAGTTATCTTTGTCGCCTATGTTGCTTACAGCTTTTGACGGACAGTCATCTAGACCACATGGAATAATTCCTTCCTTCCCCGTGCATTTGGGAGGTAAAATTATGTGTGTCGAAATTGAAGTGGTCGATGCACCCCTTGACTAAAACCTATTGTTAGGAAGAAGTTGGACTTATGCGATGCATGCGGTGGTTGCTATGGTTTTTCAGGTCTCATGTTTTCTACATGAGGGTCAGATTGTGAGCATTGGCTAGTTGTCCTTCTCTCATCCTGACCCTTCATTGGGAGCTTCCACGAACCCGATCATTGATCATCCGTAGCCTGACACTACCAACTTATGTGTCCATTTTTTTATGTCATTGATGGGAAACTTTGATTACCTACCACCTTATATATATGTAAGGATTATATCAGTTGTTCTCGACCAATCGAGGGCTACAATTTTGCAAGTATCGTCGTTTCAAACAAGTTATTTTAATGATCCATGGAATTTACCTTCCCCATCGGCCTCGATGGAATGGATAGGGAATTGTGTCATGGCCATGCCCTTATCCATAGTTGAGGTTGTGTATAGCATTGTTCAGTAAACTTTGGCAAACACCAATCTAGCTCCCTCACAGGAGTTAGATCCAGCTCTCGAGCGTATTTGGGCTCAAGATTCTCTTGCCTCTCAAGATCCTTTAGACTTGGTCTTTCCATATGATGAGGTGATTCTCAAGGAAATGAATGGTCCCAATATACCTTGGAATGATTTACATCATAGATCTTACTTCCTCCCTGAGCTAAGGAGAATAGAGGCAAGAGAAATTGTTTTTACCATGAATGGAGATAATCCTTATCCTATCAATCCTCTGGCTACACACAAAGTTTATGCCAAAGGTAACATGGAAAGCATTTATACAACGATTCCAATCGACATCTCCAAAACCCCTGGCATTGTGAAGAATGTTTTCGTCGAAGAAGATTGCTACCCCGAAGAGATTCGAACTTACACTGAGTTATTCAAATGGTTTTACGACATTTTTTACGGGTCTTACAAGGAAATTCCAGGCATCGACCCATGACTTGTCAAACATGAAATCATGACCTATCGTGATGCCAAACCAGTCCGACAGAAGATTCGTCCGGTTAATCCTCGAAAATCGACAACAATCAAGGCAAAAGTAAAAAAACTGCTCAAAGCTAGTTTTATCTACCCTATACAATTGACGGAATGAGTGTCAAACCTGGTTCTAGTTAACAAGAAACAAGGAACAATTCATGTTTTTATGGAATCCCATGATTTGAATAAGCATGCTTGAAAGACAATTTCCCTACCCCGTTTATTCATCATATTTTCGATGAATGTGCGGGTTGCGAGGTCTTTTCGTTCATGGACAGTTTTTTGGGATATAATTAGATTCAAATCAAATCTGAGGACCAACATAAAAACAACTTTTATTTGTCCTTGGGGTACCTTCGCATATCATAAGATGCCTTTTGGCCTGAAGAATGTCAGAGCTACCTTTAAGCGGGCCATGTCGTTCTCTTTTCATGACCTCAAACACATATTTGGGGCATACCTTGATGATCTAGCATCACGTTCTCGCAAGAGTTATGATCATCCTGCCCATATACGACTAATATTTGAAAGATGTCGCTATTATCGGATTCGATTGAATCCTAACAAGTGCGGTTTTTGTGTGACGACAGGTTGTCTTTTAGATTTTATTGTATCGACAATAGGAATCATGGTCAATCCTCTCAAGGTTGAGGCGATAGTTCAATTTCCTCCCCCGTGCACTATACCCCAGCTTCAGATCTTATAGGGGAAAGTGAATTGTCTTCGTCATTTTGTCGTGAATTACACCGAGATCACTAAAGGTTTTATGCGTATTTTGGGAAAGGAGGTCCCATTATGTTTGGATGAAGCTGCTCAGTACTCCTTTGAAACATTGAAACGTGCCCTGACGTATGCCCCTCTGCTTCGGCCTCCTGATTATAACAAAGATTTCATGTTGTATTTGGTTGTTGCAGAGTCGACCATCAGCATGGTCTTGGTTCAAGAAGATGATATGCTTGAGGAACACATTATATATTACCTTAGTCGAGGCCTAGTTTGGTTGGAACTCAACTACTCTCATGTTGAGAAACTTGCTTTAGCAGCTGCCCATGTTGTCCAACAATTTCGTCACTACATTTTTCTTCGTAAGACCACCGTCATCGTTGTCTTCAACCCTTTCCAATATGTGTTAACACGACAAGCCATTGGAAAAAATATTAGTAGATGGATAGTCATCTTACAGCAATTTGACTTGGATTTTGTTTCTACAAAATCCAAAAAGTTGTTGGTCTCTTCCGAACTCATATCGGAACTTCCGGTCGAATCTAGTGATATCATGCCCGAAGAATCACCTATTAATGGATATATTTTTCTAATTTCATCTTTGTGCCCCTGGTATGGAGATATACGTGTGTATCTCCAGACTCTGAAGTTCCCTAATTCTGCTTCCCATGATGAGCGTCGATGAATTCAACATCATGCATGAAACTATCTTAACCTCGATGACACGTTGTATCGTCGATGTGTATATTGCATTCTTCGGTGATGCCTTACTCATGGGGAAGTAGAGCTCATTTTGAGTGACTGTGACAACGGATCATGTGCCGATCATTTTTCTGGGTTGGAAACAACCCAAATTACTCTATGCACAGGTTACTTCTGGCCCTCATCAATCAAGGATTGTGTAGAGGCAGTCAAGAAGTGCCACCTATGCCAGATATTCTATCGAAAGATGTGGGCACATCCTGCTCCTATGTTTCCAATCATTGTGTTGGGCCTTTCACCAAGTGGGGGATTTAATTTACTACATGTTACCCAGCCTTAGCCAGGAGGCATTGTTACATCATCGTAGCAGTAGACTACTTCACAAAGTGGATCAAAGTTCTGCCAACGCTTAGCAATGATGGTGAAACTATGGCTCTTTTCATCTTTAATCAGATGGTATCAAGGTTCAGTATGTTGTTGGAGATTGTCACTTACCATGGTAGTCACTTCCAAAACAAAATGATGATTGAGTTAACGTCAAATCTTAGGTTCAAACAGGAACATTTGTCACCTTATTACCCGCAATAAAATGGCCAGGTTGAAGCTGCGAATAAGTCTCTCAAGACTATTTTTCAGCTGACAATTAATGTTATATTTGGAATTAATGTTATATTTGGAATTTGATGTTATATTTGGCGTTATGGGCCTATCGAACACATGTGAAGACTACCAACAGTTTTTCATCTTTTCAACTCGTATACGGGCTGGAAGAAGTCTTACCTATTGAATTTCAGATTCCTTCTTTAAAGTTGGCAGTGGAGTTATTGCCAGACACTTCACCGCTTGAAGAACACCTTCTATATCTCGAGCAGCTCGATGAGCAACGTCATGATGCAGCCTTAGCCAATGAAGCGCATAAGAAAAAAGTCAAGTGTTAGTATGATCAGTCTGTTCATCCTCATATTTTGTTCGAAGGTGATCTTGTCCTGTTCTATGATCAAGACAAAGATCCCCTAGGGGCAGGCAAGTTCAAACCCATGTGGTTCGGACTATTCATTGTGAAAGAATTCTTGGAGAAGGGCGCTTACCGTCTGGTTGATTTTCAATGAAATTCCTTGGAGGAGCTTAGAAATGGGCTCTACCTTAAGAAGTATTACTCTTAGGTTGGTCACCTGGGTGACTTCTTGTATATATGTATAGCCTCTTATACATTTTTTTTTGTCTCTTTTGTTTTGTGGACGTGTAGTTATTTATGTCTTATTTTTCACTATGGCATATGTCAAGTGAATTGAAGGTTTATTTTGGGTTCGCGGACAGCACTAGACGACACACTCGGAGGCTTGCTTCCACAGCGTGGGTGATTTTCACACCTGGAGGCCAGTTGCTATCTTCTAAAGGTATTTATCTAGGTGACGCTACAAACAATGTTGTTGAATACAATGCAGTGACAGAATTGCTTCATGACGCTTTATCACATGGAATATCTCACCTACGGGTCTACCTATATGCTCAACTGGTTGTGTCCCGATTAAATGGGTTTTACCGCATTTATGATCACACTCTGCACCGACGATTCCTTAGGGTACATCTCTTAGAACGATCTTTCGATTACATTACGTATATCCATGTTCCTAGGAGATTTAATCATTTAACAGATACTCTAACTAATCAATTTTTAGATTGGCATCTTGCTCACATATAAAAAGAAAAGCACACACATACACATGTAAATGCATTTGTAAAAATCTCATCCATAAGACAAGAAAGATGTAAATATGTGTGTGTGTGTGTGTGTGTGTGTGTGTGTGTCCAAAAAATAGTGTTATGAGTACATAGGTGGGCATGAAAGCCTCAAAAGTGATCAGTCTACATCGTTGGGCTTATGCCCTCAAAAAATACATATGGTACAAAAAAGTTCCCTCGGCACATCAATAGTCTAATGCTATCTAAGGACGAGGCCTATTGGACCTTCTATAGTAGTATACAATGGCATTCTCCAAATGCTAGAACAACTGGACCCAAGTCTGAGGCACCCCTACTACATGTAGTTACATTGTTGGGGGGAGATCCTCGATCTCGACCATAGAAACATCACGAGTGATCTCAGTGAGGTTTTTCTCCACTCGTCGCAAGGCTCTGTCAGCCTCTCCGGCTGGGGGTCCCCCTACAGTTCTTGGTTCTCCTTATGTTGGTCCTGCCTCAGGTTGAGGATGTCACCAAGTCCTAGTGAAGTCTGTTGTTCGTACAAGCCCCACATCTTTACATAAAAGATACACGAGTTAGTACTCTATACACGCATAAAAACGATACATATGAAAATTAAAAATTAAATAAACTTTAAAATATATGTTACCTATCTTGCCTCATTCATCGTTGGGAGGCACAGGCATGTTTGGGTCTCTAGTGAAGTTGATCGATGCATATGGGTAATCCTCAATCATTGGGATCTGACATGCCCACCAGTCAAAAAAATTATCATCGAAGGCCTCTATGGTCCTCCCTTCCCCCTGTCTAGGCAACAACGTTGTCCACCTACTCACTGCTGGGAAGGAGGCTACATGCCCCTGTACTATCTCTCTGGGACTAAGACTAGGGACCCTCTCAAAGAAGAAGGAGCACAAGATAGTACCAAACCCTAAGTTCTTGTTGGTACATTGTCGACACTCTGTAAGGTGTCTCTTCATGCATACCAGCATGGTAGTACTCCAGTAAAAAATGGTGGCCTCCAAACACTGAATGGAACAATGCATATGTGTTTGAGAGGCCTGGTGAAGGCCTGTGGATCTAGTAATTTTCTCGATCAAAAGTAAGATCACATGCAAAGATAACCTAGTGATCTTGTTGATTGGCACCTGAGAACCTGCCTTCTCAGTGTTGGCCTCACAATACATCCAAATGTATTCCTCGATGTTGAGAGTCCCTGGAGGAAATGTCCTCAAGTTAACTAGTTTCCCTCTTATCGAGAGGCCAGACAAGAAGTTAATATCCTCTATGGTTGGGGTCAGTGATTGACCCTCTAACAAGAAGGCCTCAGCATCAGGATGCCAATACTCCACAAGAGCATTGAGCAACCTCGTTTCTACCCTCATAAATGGACACTAAAATAACTTCCATAACCTGCATTGTTCCATTGCGGCAATGGATATAGGGTCCTCCTCGACCAGGACATCAAGCTCCTCATGTTCTCTCTCTCTCCATTAAGCATACATCATGTTACATGGAAAAATAGAGAGTAGTCAACACTTGCTTTTAATTTTTTCAAAGTGCTAGAGGGTGTATGCAAGCTACTTTGTACATAGTCGCGGATGTATGTGGGATTATTTGTACACAATCATGTATGTACACAACGTGTTTAGTCTTCTTCCCAAGTACATATGCAAGCTGGCCTTGGACAGCTCACGTACACGCAGGGCCACTCTTTTTACAAGAGCATGTCCCCTCCAAACACAAAATTAAAGATAAAAGAAAGAATTGAACTACAAGTGTAGGTGTGTTTTACTTACTTGGTCCAAATAGAAGGTCATTTCATCCACTGAAGCTCCCGAAATCCACTCTTTTGGAAAAGGGGTCCTTTCACCTTTTGGTTGATTTTCAAATTGCAATGGTAAAAATGAGTTGGCCACTTCTATTTATAGACTTTTTTGGCCCTTTTTGCCCCTTTTTGGCCCCCTTTGTCTTTTTTCCTGGCTTGGTTATCACTCGATTTCACTTGTAATTTTTCTATTGGTCGTTTTGGTACTCTTTTTCTTTCGGTTTGGTAATTTTTTGGGATGGGTCACTTTTTTTGGTATCCTTTGGTAAAAGTCATTTTTTCCAACTTTTTGCATATAAGTTAGGATTTCATTCCCACTTTCTGCATCTCGTTGTATTTTTCGCTTTTCCATAGGATCGACCCCACCGAAGTGAGACACAGAACCTTCATTGCTACTTTAGAAGTGTAGTAATTAGGTGGTAGGCCTTACCTTTACATGGATGCCCTAGGTAGATCCTTGTTACATTTTTGGCATCCATGTTGTCAATATGGACTATAGTCTTGGGAGTCCTTTTTAGTCCTGTCATGATTACGAGATGAAGCCTCATTCTTTTGTTCACCATCATCCTTGGAACACCCTAATGAGCACGCTTTGTTGTCTTTCAAGCTCGCTTAGAAATTTGAAAGCAACATCCAACGAGACTGTATTTATTCTTTTCGATCTCACCTGGATTAACTGAGAAAAGTAGCCTCCTGGAGTCTTCTTTAAGCCATTTTCAAACTCTCTAAAAATGAAAATATTGTCGAACGATCTTGTTTCCCTTCATGCTTGCCAAACTCAAATTTGAAGGCACATGTGTCTTGCGGTAGTTTACCTTTTTTTCGGTCCGGATGGCTAATTTTACGAATAAAGGTATGCTCTAGGAACTCTGGTTCGCTAGAAGAGTATTCTCAGGCATAAGTTTAACCATTTTTCGGGCCTAAGGGACTAAATCTTCGAAAAAGGAACATTCTCCTTGGTTTTGGTTTATCA
>JASDQU010735723.1:3346-15246 GCA_032191745.1 Picea mariana | reverse complement strand
TGTGCTCTACGGTGAATACATGTCCCCATGTTGGAGCCAGATGTTACCCCCCCATGCCAAGGGGTAACTAGAGGATATCATGTCTCATGGCCCGCAATGCAGACAATGATCCCAACCATGATGATGATCGACATGTCCATAGATGACAGTCCAACAAACCCCCTTAGATTCCCTCTTACAACTACACATCAACGAAGCTCATCACGTCGAGAAAACTCAATGCATGGCAGATGGTAATCCAAAATCACCATGAGGTATGTTAGTCCTTTCATGTGAAGCATTGTGCTTAATTGACTGGGAATGTGGATGAGGATCATTGGTTGAATTTGGATAATGGATCACTAGATTGGGAAGTTGTGTTTGTTTCCTTGTTTCACCTTGGTGGTCAACTTCTCTTCCTTATTCTTGTGTTGTCACCACCCAGGGAAAAGGGGTACTACTTGGGGGCCCTCACAAGGGTAACGTTCCATTCCCCACCATACTTAACACTTTCCATCCTGGAGCCTATCATAGTGTAGCAATCTTCAGTAGTGGGTCATGGTCCATTTGCTCATGAGAAGAAGGAGCTGAAGGCTCAGAGGTTGATGAAGCTGCTATATGCTATGTAAATAATAATAAAGGCCACTTATAAAAGCCACGGGCCAACTTGGGCTCTACCCCCTCTAATGGTAATTTTCGCTTATCTTGATGCATTGAATGCACACTTATAACATGACCATAGACCAATAAGAAAATGAAAGAATAAAATCTTGAAACTTGTGAAGGGGACTTGCAAAATAAAGAATGGGTATCAAAAAGAAATTAAGGGGTTCATAATGCAAAAAGTATTGAGGAAAGGGTATCTCAAGCAACAAGTGCTCCCTCTACAGATGTGCTCATAGAAATAGATTTCATGACACCATAAGCCATGAAGTAAGCCCAAATTCATACCACTATCACACTTAATCTTGAAGGGTTTCTTTCTTTCATTGTTTCCCTTGGGACCTATCCCTCTACTTGGGTCTTTTATTTCACTATTTTGGTTGGCACACCTAATAGGGTTTGATGAATACCCTCGACCCATATTCAAACTTTCCAACTCACATGAGGTCCTGGGTCAGTGTGATGCTTGAAGGGGATACTAAGGGTGAATTGTTTACATGACTTATATCTTAAGTAACAACTTACTTTGCATGATTCAAATACTAATATCACTTATGAGCATTGACTTACCTTATCTTATATTCTAATTAGTTTTGGCCCTGGCATGGTTCTTTGCGGGGTGTCCTCGGCTTTCACCTAGGATGTTGTTGTCTTGTTGTAGGACTTTGGCATGTGTGATGAAGAGTAGTGAGTCATCCAGTGACTTGCCACCTTTCGACATGAGCTCTTGCATCTTCAGAACCTTGGATGGACAAATGGGCTTGGTTTTATTAGATTTGGTCATGATGGCACACAAATGGGCTGAAGGTCCACATGCTGGGCATTGTACCTTTAGGGATTATTACTCAATGGATGGAGGACATTGCAGTAGCTAAAAAATGAACACCATGTAGAGATGAGATGCAACTTCCTCCACCTTGAACACAACACTCTAGACCCTTGACGTTGGTCTCTTTCTGATGATGATGTCACCTTCTAGGGTTTTATGATGATGAGGTTTGATGACACTTGGTGCACCATTGATGATAGAGCATGACCATGAATGATGAGATGCACCCTTTTCCTTCACTACACCTTGAGATTCTTCCATGTAGCCTTGGGAAGCCCTCCCCTAGCCTTTGGAGGCTTGACATCACCACATGTGTGACATTTATGATGGAATTTTTTCATTTTAATTATTTGTATAGGTTACTTGAGGGGTCGACTTCACTTATTATTGTATTTTCACTTATTATGTGTACAAATGTGCTAGTTTTTCCTCATATAAAGAGGTTAGCACTACCATTAATTTAAATCAAAACTTCCTCACTCACTTGAGTGGGGTAACACTTCAAAAGATTTGCTATTTTAGTCTCTTGGGATATTCTCTCTCATGCGCTAGTCTTGGATGAGCTTCTTTGTGGATGTGTTGCACTTTTGGATGATAAATTTCTGCAATTAGGGTTTTGGTGTTCATGCTACTTGGAAGAAGTAAATAATTTTCTGCAATTCTATGTTTCTTGTTGATGTTAAAGTTTAAATTTCTATCTTGTTGCAAGTATTTTTGTTTTTTTGAAACCCTAAGAGGAAGACATAAGTGTTTCTCTTCCTTACAAAGTCTTTATTGTACATGTTTGTGAACCATCCTTTCTAGGGTTAAGAGCCTAAGGCCCAAAAGTGCTTGCATTTTAGGGTTTTAACCTTAGACTTTGATCCTTGACTTAAGTGAAGCTAGAGAAAGGGAAAAACAACACCCAGGGCTCAAGTGTGTTTGTACTCTAGGTACTTTCTTCCTCAAAGTATAAAACCTAAGGCCCAAGTGTGTTTGCACCTTAGGGTTTAGACCTTATCTCTCTTGTTTCATCTAGTTCATTCTTTAAGCTAATGCATTTGAGACTCCATAAGCCCTAGATGACAACGACACTAGTCTAGAAGTTTTCTTGTGGTTAAAGTAGTTGCTAAAATCAATTTTCTTACTCTCTCAAGCATGCTACTAACATTGCTAACCATAAATATGGAAAACTTTCAATACTTATCGCTACAGTTATAAAAGTTTATTACAACCATTGAAAACTACATTAAATTGCTGCATACACCCATTTATAAGTGTCTTAACTTGTTCATAAATTAATTCTACCAATTGGATAATAATCTACGTGTTTAATGCTTACTTTTCATGGTGAATTGAGACATTTTTGAGCACTTTTACTTACTGTTGTTGCAATCTATTTATTGTTGTTATAAGATTTGTTTGCTACTTTAATTTTCAATAGCCATAGTAATTTTTTATTGTTGAATGTTCAAAGGATTTTTATTTCATCTATTAGCTTGGAAATTGTCCATATATACTGCAAATTGTTTATTGTCTCATACATGTACAACAATTACCTTGCAACCTCTTATTTTCCTTCCTAGACCTAGACCTAACTAACAAGTGACAAAGATAGGGGGTTGCAGGCTTGGCTAATCTTGATATTTGATCCCTTGAGTTCACCATATAAGACTCTTTTGTGGTGGACCTCTTCTATCACTAAAATGAGAGAAGTCTCTACTTAGGTGATAGTGGTAGATTCTTCCATAATTACACAAGATTTGAGGATCTTGTGGAGGGATTTTCACAAGTACAAATCTTATGATAACATAGGGAAAAATACTACAAGATATGTTCACCATGTTCGCTTAGATGGTAAGAACACAACAATATAGAGTATAGTATATCATACAACAACCATCCCTCCATAACACCATCTTCTTATAAGGATCCCCATCTTCCAATAGTCCTTCAAGTTGGATACAACTTTATGTCCCCAAATTTGATGGATTCTTGAATGGCGACAAAATTGATTTTTGGATTCACAATTTGGAGGCTTCCTTCTAGATCTAATATATTCTATTAGAGGCACACAACGTTTTCATCATTGAAGTTCACGAGGACAAGGAAACACTCACATTGTCAAAGAAACACATCCAACTCCAAACAACCAATAATGAAACCTTTTTGATGCTTGAGATGGCTTCAAGGTTGCGATTCACATGTAGTTTACGTGCAAGAATGCAATGATGTCAAGGTGGTTACAACTCACACAGATTGTTAAATAGATGTCTTAACAATTCCTTGTGGCCTACAATGAGTTGTCGAGCAAACTTGACGTAAGTAATTATGAACACACCCTTTGTACTAGGTTTATTTTTGGTTTATGTAATGTTCCCCTCTCGTTGACAAGGACAAATGATGACTTAGTAGTCTATTCACCCCTCTAGACTATAGTCCAATGGGAAAAGGGGTAGGAGGCACTAAATTGTCACTAAGTGATTTAATGATTATTTTACTAAAGTGACTTAGATGAAAAGGTAAAAATGTTTTTGACTTAAAGAGAAATTAAAAACAACAACCTTAGAAAAAGTCATAAAGTAACTCAACAAAGAATTAGAATATGGAGGTATATAAGAGAGAGGAGGGCACCTCACTCCTCATTCATGTTAGTTTTCTCTTGAGTACTGTTGAGCTATGCATATTACATTTTGAGGGTTTTGATTCAAGAAACCCTAGAGACCAGCAAGGAGGTGAAATATTCCTCTGTTTCTGGTCCAAGCATGGTTAAGAAGGTGAAAGATTCCTCCCTCACCATTCTATTCAGCTACATGATTATCATCTACAACCAATAAGGAGGCAGGGCACATATTTGACGATTTTCTGCAGGTGGGGCACACTATTTTGTAGATATCAACTCGATTTGGAAAGGATAAGTGATATCTAAGGTAAATCTCTTCCTAGTATGGTTTGCTAGGCCTACATCGACCTTTCTCATCTTTGTTTGGAGGGTTTTTCCTGCTTGATAATTTATTGGACATTGGGATGAATTTCTGAAGAGGGGCGCATCATGTTAATGTTTAAGCCATTATTATAGTTCTTTTCATTTCAATATATAACAATAGCATAACACAAGATCATTGTGAAATACACAATCACAAGAGACACAACATTTATCCTGGGAAAATTTCTAGGGGAAGAAAACCTAGCAAAACTTCCTTACTATAGATAGCCAATACAATGCCAAGAGATAACTCAAGCTAATACATAAGATCCTCTCCCAAATATGTGTCACTCTCTCTCTCTCTTCTCCAACTTGAATAAGCTCTCTAGCCCAAGATGGCTTTCTTTTATGGAGGATCGTCATCTGAGGAGGTTCTTGAAATTCTAATATATCATAGTCTTCTAGAATTTCCTCATCAGGGGAAGTTATGACTTCCCTCACCGGTTCTGCAACTCTAGGAACCTCCCTCACTACAGTTCTAGGGATTATGGGTTCCTCTTCATATACTTCTTCAAGATGGCATCTTCTTCAAAGGTCACATCCCTGCTGATCTCAATGTGATGGTGACCTGGTATACAGATTTTGAAGGCCTTGGAGACCTCACAGTATCCCACAAATATTCCCTTCTTTCCTGAAGGTTCCAACTTGTTTCTCTTCTCTTTCAGTATATGAATAAATAATGGGCAGCCAAATATTTTGAGATGGCTTACCTCTGACTTCTTTCCAGTGAACATCTCTTCCGGGGTCTTGAGACCAAGTGCACTATGGGACGATCGATTTTGCACATATACGGCTGTCATTGCTGCTTCTGCCCATAAGCACATAGGAAGATCTTGGTTGTGGATCATGGTATTCATGACTTCCATTATCGTTCTGTTCTTCCTTTTAGCCACACTGTTTTGTTAAGGATTATAGGGAGTAGTGAGTTCCCTCTTGATCCCAACATCTTTGCAGAAGTTCACAAACTCTTTTGAGGTGTATTCTCCCCCATTATATGACCTGAGTATCTTGATCTTTCTTTCATAAATATTCTCTGTCAAGGCTTTGAATTCCTTGAATTTGCTGAACACTTCATCTTTAGATTTCAAGAGATATAACCAAGTCTTACGAGAATAATCATCAATAAATGATACATAGTATACATACCCACTAATGGAGGATGATGGAATTGGGCCACACACATCTGAATGAATGAGTTCTAGGACTCCTTCTGCTTTGTTGTCTCTCTTCAGAAAAGGGTTCTTGATGATCTTCCCTTGTGCACATCCATTGCATATGCCTTCATGGTCAACCTTCAGCTCTGGTAAACCTGTGACCGCTTTGCATATGTATGGTGGCACCTTGTAGTTAATGCGAGCTAATATTCTATGCAAAAGTTCACATGGGTTTTCAATGGCATGGGTCATGGCAGCTTCTAAGTGACCCTTTAGCTTATACAAGCCACCTTCTTCTTTTCCAATGATGATTGCTTCATTTATGGTTTCTCCTTTAGCACGTTGCCTTCTGCAACCTTCACTATAACTTCCTTAGGGTAATTACCTGTGACCTGGAGCAAAGTCAACAAAACAACAAGCAAAAGTAATATCCTTTTGATAATATAAAGTATTAGCACAAACAATCATCACAGTAGCTCCTTTAGAGCTATCACTTGTAACTTGTCCGAAGCAAGATTTAAAGGTAAGGAATACAATACGAAATGAGGTCAAAACTCTCATAGTGTTGTGATCAAACATTCCTTCATGGAAAACTGGAACTAACACACAAGATTCTTCCAAGAG
Organism: Picea mariana; assembly: GCA_032191745.1. Classification (NCBI taxonomy): domain Eukaryota; kingdom Viridiplantae; phylum Streptophyta; class Pinopsida; order Pinales; family Pinaceae; genus Picea; species Picea mariana. Next base: position 9,032 of record JASDQU010735723.1, on the reverse strand, counting down.
GAGGTGTTAGTTGTATAAGACAAAAGATCACGTTAAGCATTTACCTCTATATGCTCACATGCTATCAAGTATGATACTTTACAAGGACTGCTATCTCAACTATAGTCATCAGCTTGTCATGTGTACCTTTGAATCTTATTAACTTGATTAATCAAACCTGGAGCCTTGTCCTTAGGAATGAGTGATTTCTTTTCTTCCAAGTCTCCTTCACTCAAGATGACGAGTGCTTTCTTCAACCTGTCTTCTGTACTAAGACAATACACTATCTTGACAGAAGGTTGGGTTAGAGGATAAGTTCCATGATCTCAACTTTTAATCCATCTAATACTTTGACTCAGAAAAGGTTAGAATGATGGTCATAGCTACAACATGCAACATTGATCAAGATAATGTTATAACAAATAGGTGTATATCAGAATAATCACACCTAGGTTGCATCATTCCTCTGAATGTGTTGGATCTTGAGATCCTTCTAGATCTATGGCAAGAGATCCCTTCTTCTGCAAATACTCTTTAAAGTTTAACCTTTTAAACATATGTGAGTACATACCTCTGATAGCATTTGCAGGTGGTTGTACCATCTGGTAGTAGCGATAATCATTACGAACTCTTTAAAAACTTCAAGGGTGACGAAAAATGGTAGTACGGTTGCAACTGCAACTGGTACTGCAACTGCAACTGGTTCTAAAACTGCAACTACGACTTAGGGTTTTATGAGGAAACCCTAATTTTTCAAACTTTGAATTTTGAAATTCTGATCCAGGGGATAGATGTGCTAAGCTGAGGTGAGTAAGCTGGTGCAATTAGATTTTTGAAAATCCAACTTTTACCCTGTCAAACTTGATCTGTGGATTTCTGGATTGGTGCTTCTCGTTTTCTGGTACTTTGTGAAAGTAGGGTTTCACTTTTCAGGAGATCTAGCCACTGAAAAGGTGCAGTGAAGGTGCCAAAATGATCCTTGGGGGAGGGTGCACTTTTCTAGATGGTTTTAGGGTTGAAATACCTCACCAAAAAAAAGCCCTAATTTTCATGTACGACAATAGTGATGTTTTTTCACTTTTCTCTTGTGAAAGATGCTCTCTTCAGCTTGGCTCTAATACCATGTTAATGTTTAAGCCATTATTATAGTTCTTTGTATTTCAATAGATAACAATAGCATAACACAAGATCACTGAGAAATACACAATCACAAGAGACACAACATTTATCTTGGAAAACCCTCTAGGGGAAGAAAACCCAACAAAACTTCCTTATTATAGATAGCCAATACAATGCCAAGAGATAACTCAAGATAATACAAAATATCCTCTCCCAAAGATGCGCCACTCTCTCTCTCTCTTCTCCAACTGTAATTTCGAAACTTGTCTCTCAATGAGCAAGTGAGGTGGGTGTCTAAGTGAGGCGCTAGCCTCTTTATTTATACAAGACTAGCATGTGTGGGAGTGTCCTTTCACTGGCAGGGCTGACTTCTTCTCCTGGGTGGTTATAACCACCTTTATTATATTCCGGGGCCTCTTTGATATATTCTGGGGCTGACTTCTCTTTCCGCCTATTACAATTACATTATGACCAATCCACAAAAGGGGTTTTTCTACTTTTACAATAGCCGACATGATCAATCCACAATGGGGATTGATCCAATAAATAATATATCAAATAATAATAAGAATACACTTTGCAGTTACATTATTTCAACACATCATTCACTGAGGATACCTTGATTCAGAGGGTTAGAGATGAGGGTTTGACCAAGGAATTTCTCCATATGCACTCTACAACCCCCCATCTACTGTTTGGAAGTATTTTCACGGGTTTTGGAGGCCATATTCAAGGATGCCAAAATTCTTAGCTTCTTCATCCAGTTAAGGGTGCACCAACACCAGATTATGCATTCAAGGGAAATAAATTGATCTTGTATTATCTATCATTTAGTTGTTGGGGGCATAGGAGGTCCTATCTCTATATTTTGTTGTATGTGGAGGGCATATGCAACCCAAACTTCTCTATCTTGCTATCTTATTCTAGATTTGGAGATCTATGTATGGAGGTCAACTTATTATTCTAAATAAAGGTCATATCTGAAGTTATTAAGCATTTTCTTGTGTTATATGTCTTGTATCTTGTTATATCCATGTATTATTGTGCTAGATTCGTGATGCATTTGTTATAAATCTCAATCAAATCCACCCAATGCAATTTCAAGAAGAGAAACCTGGAAAAAACACTCAAACAAAACACAAACAATTCAAAAAATCATACTAATTTCCCATAAATACAGCTTGGGAACATTACAATGGTATTAGAGCCATTTCCTGCACCACCCTGTGACTATTTCTAATGCCCAAAAGAAGAAGTTGTGGGGGAAAACCATTAGCAGGCATTTCTGAAGGGGAAGAACAAGAAGTAAGCATGAGAGAGACTCATGAATCAGAGGAAGCATTATTACTAGAGAAGGTGTTTGATACATTGCAAAGCAACCAGTGTGTATTGCAACACCACTTGGAAGAGATGCAAGACCATTTATCCAAGGGCCAAGCTGATCTAAAATTGTCCCTTGTGAATTTTCAAAGAGGACAAGAGAGAATGATATCTCTAATGAAGGGGCAGAGCAAGCAACACCGTGTTCTTTCTAAATACTTGATGGAACAAAAACATGTTAAAGATCCACCTATCTTTGGAGGGAACAATGATGCCAATGGTTCTCATGGGGGAAAATTGAACCATGAGGATTCTATACACAAGTGCCCTACATGGAGCATACCTTCCCATTCTCATGTGGCTAGTAGAGCCACCCCTAGACCATACTTTCCTACTTTTAGAAATACTCAAAAAAGGGAATGTTGACCACCTATTCAACTAGGGGGTCAAATCCATGTATCATGAAGATATGCATCATCAGATTCTACCAAGTTAGAGACTTCCTGGTTCTACAAGGCATTTTTGGCCTTCAACACATATTTTTGTAATTGGAATTTCCACTCCCTTGCGTGGGATAATAATGTAATAGGTCTACATGGATCATAATTAGGTCAATTGCCTTAGGATTTCTTGATTAGGAGAGTTCCTTTCACTGAGTGTTTTTTTTCCTCAGGTTATTAGTTTGGCCTAACCAACCTTATTAATTTCCCTTGAGTTTTTCACTCCCGCAAATAATTCCTCCAAAGTGGTGAAAGGCATTCTAATGGTGTCATCCTCTAGTATCTAGTGTTTAGGAATGATGTAAATGACCATGTAAGACATCTCTAGAAGTTTTTTGGAATTCTGTTGAGTCTAGATAGTTTTTTTTTTAATTAATAAAAATTGCCCAAGGTTGGGTAATTTAATTAATTAATTTTAATTAAATTTTGATAAATAATGTAAAAAATAGGTCCTTGGGATTTTTCTAGGGGTATTTGTGCTCAAAATAAATGGAATGAGACCCCCAACACCCTCGGACCAAGTTTCATCTCAGTCAGACAACTCTTTCTAGGTGTTTGTCCATAGGGATTCCAAGTCAGTCAAAACAACAATTTTAATTGCTAAAGTCATGACATAGTAAAATGTCAATTTTTGTAATTTTGAGCAAATTGAGTAAAGTAAAGGTGAAATATGATGAGAAAACACTTTCCTAACCTACCCAACCCTTACAACCCCCCCTCACTCAAACACTCACTTAAACCCTCACATCCCCTAGGGGATTTGCGCCCCCCTCTCATGAGAAAACCTTTGATTGACCTTTGGCTTGAGTTGTGGGTCCCTCTCTCCACATGTTCACCCTCCTTGTCCTCCCACGTCACCTTTTGGGTGTGTCCCACCCCTTCCAACTCATCTCCACCTCATCCATCCATGTCAAAACTCTAGAGTTGTGCCCCCCCCTCCTTGAGATCACCACTTTGACTTGGGTTTTGACACTTGGAATTGATCCAAGAGGGGTCACTTTTTCTTTCAAGGTATAAATAAAGACCCTCCCTCACCCATTTCACCACTATCTCTTGAGTATTTTTATGCTACCAAATTCTTGCCTCATCCCTCTCTCATTTTCCATTCTTGCTTTCACTCATTTTGCTCTATTTTGGAGAGGAGCTTGTAGCAATTAGTTGCTGCAACTTCCTCATTTGAAAATAAGAAAGAGCTTTGGAGGACCTTTGTGTACATGATATTTTGTCTTGGATGCACTTGGATTGGAGGTGATATTATGCTTATGATTTTTTATGTGAGATCTAGAGTAGACATCTAAAACAAATTAGTTTTTTTGGATAGATCATGCAATAGTGTAGTTGTAGATCTATTTGAGTAGGATATTAGGTAGTGCAAATTAGTTTGTATTATCTATTTATCTCACCCATTTGTTTGCTCTCATCTCACACGTGTCTCATAATTTGCAGGTTGCTTCAAGGGTTTGCAAGGGTGGCTTCAAGTTGGAAGCCTTCTTTCATAACCTATCTTAAACTCCTTCTTTTTCTTAGTTTTATTTTCTGTTCATTCACATTCAGTTTTTGGTTTGCTAACACTCTTAGATAGGTCAATATATCAATCTTATTTTCTGAAATTTTTATGTAGAAAAATTCTGTTGAAAAACATAAATTTTCTTAACTTTTCTATGTGTTTTGCAACATTTCCAGCAAGCAATATCTTGCTGGTTTTTGCATGTTCTCGCTAGGTCAAGGGTAAATGCTGCCCATTTTCAGTCACAAACACACAAAATACCCTTCCTTTGATTGGGTAACAACACTCAACCATTTCTCTCTCCTTTCTAAGAATTGTAGCAAGCCCAAAGGGGGTCCCCAAGTGGTTTGCCTTCATCTTTTAAATTTCTGTTATTGTAAATCTATTAGTGCCTACATCTTGGTGTGAGTTTGACAAAGCCAACCCCCAAAATCGTAAGGCTAGGAGCTCATTTATTTTTCTGCAAGTTTTTATTCTTTGCCCCACTTGTCATTAGGACAAGGTTGTGTGGATAGGTTGCTTTAGTTTAGTTTATTTATTTCCCAACTCCCTTTGGCACAAAATAGGAAGGCTTGCCTCCACCTTGTGCCATTGTGAGTGGTTTGTGTTTCAATTTTTTTCTTTCATTCTTTAGTTGCCTACACCTTGGATGTGAAGTTGGCCTATACAACCCCCAAAATCGTATGGCTAGCTTAGTTATCTATTTCTAATGTGTTGTGCTAAATAGATTAAAATCATCTAGAAGTAGATCTCACACCACTAATGCTAGCTTAAGCCCATGGAGGCATAGATTCAATCTCATGCTTTAAAATTTTATTTTACTTTGCAAGTTTAATCTCTCAAGCATCTATTTTTATGGGCACATTGTGATGTTTTAAGGTAACTTAACTTCTTTATCTTGCAAGCTATTGTTGGTTTCCTTTTCCATGCTTGTCAAGTAATATCTATTGTGGACAAGCACTTCTTTTCTTGCAAGTTTAATATTTCAGTTTTGGCACTATTTCACACTTTGTGGGAAAGCATATCTCACTTTTACACACCTATAAACTAAAAGTAACTTTGTCCATAGGCCTAATAATGAATTAGAATTAATAGGGCACCTCTACTGACCCAACTTTTCCATTTAAACGAGGACTAGAGGAAGCAAGGGAAGGTGATAGGCCAGGGATGATCTCATGGCGCTCAACGTCCTTTTCGGGAGTATGCTTTTCCCTTGGGTTGACCCGTGGAGCTAGGGTAAGCCTTGTTTCCATACTTCTTG
>JASDQU010735722.1:82056-97091 GCA_032191745.1 Picea mariana | reverse complement strand
GACCAAAGAGTTGTCATATGCAGTCAATAGTTCAAACTTAACCATCATATAATGTTTACAAATAGGCCATGATAAAGACAAAAAATAATTTTTAGAATCTAGATTCTAAACTAAAAAAGACAAATTGATATCAAGTACCACTTTCTCAGAGATAGGGTTTATAAGGGAGTAGTGGATTTAGTGTATGTATAGACAAATCAACAATTTGTAGGTATCTTGACTAAGCACGTGGAAAAGGGAAGTTCATTATGTTCAAGGATATTACTGGGTGTGATGAAGAATATTTTCCTTGCTAAGGAGTGTTAGTTTTTCACCTTGTTTATCCCTGACAATCTCCTTTACTGTAGTAGGGTGCACATAGACAAAAGGCTCAACAATAGGTCCATATAGCACTAAGAGTACATTTAAAGTAGGCATGTGTAACATTGGTTATGGAAGAAATTTTCCTCATTTATTGTGCACAACAAAGTGTGAGGGAGGCATAGTTATGTAGGAGAGAAAAAGGTGCTTGCATGCACCAATCTTACTATATTTTCTAGTTTTTCCACCTTCAATTAAAGTCATTTTATTGTTGTTCTAGATTTAGCAAGTTCCATTTTTTGTTCAATTTCTAGTTCATTCATTTTTCTAATTATATTTTATTTTATATTTATAGAAATAGATGCATGACTTGACTCGGTCTAAGTAGGAACATATCTCTAGTATCTAGTGCTTGCATATATGTATGTTTTCTACTTCTTTTTTATTGTTCCAATCTAGGTATTTTCTCATGTAGGCCTAGGGTGCACTTCTCTAAGATAGAATTAGATTTAGGGTTAGGGATTAGTATTTTAACCTAGACGCAACACAATGATCGAGTGCAATGATTGTAAATATATCTCTTCCTAGTCTATAAAGGAGTAAGGGGCTCTCCCACTAGGTTGGTTAGCGAATTTTAGGTTTTGATCTATTGTATCATATTTTATTCTTTCCATATTCAATAAAATATAGATGTGATTAAGAGTTTAGTCTTGTGTACTTTCTATTATTATTTTCTGTAGTATGTTTTTGTAAAATCTAGGATTTGAAGATTGTTGTTTTGACAAGTTTTTATCTTTAAAGTTTCCTATGGTTTTTAGGATTATTCTTTGAGTGCATGATTTTATTACCATGGTATGGAAAACAAGGCATAAGAGTTTGCAAGACAAGATTCCTTTTATATCCCTATAGGATCAACATAAAAAACCATTGAGTTTTGTTTCATTGTAACTTGGATGCCAATAAGACAATATGATACATTTTTCTGCATCTTTGTAAAAATAGGATTCAAAGATGAAGTGATACCTGTTTAAATATAATACTTGTTACGAAACTGGGAGAGGTTTTTGTACATAAGGTTTTTTTGAAGAAAAACGTCTCTCATAGTTTTGAAATTTGTTTCAATATTCTCTAAATACGTGCAACAAAATAATGACTAAAGCAAGAAGTTCAATATTCTTGAAAAATAGGCCTCAAATATTGTTGCATATCTCCCAAATTATAAAAACTTTGTATAAACAAAAGGAGGTTTTTGTTATTTTGTATGTGAATGACCAAAGACTCTTTCTCTTTTGTTAAATTCATCTCCATTTGGTCATAAATGAGTTTTGAAGTAAAATTGTCCCTGTGTGTAGCAAATGACCTCAAAACCCTAAAAAACATGCCAATCACCTTCTTCTTTTTGGTATATGATGTTTGGTGTCTCTTTTTTCCTTCCTCAGGAGCTTCTCCAGGTTTCCATGTTTTTAGTTTGCATGATAGAAAACCTTGGTTTGATAAGGGGGAAAGGGAAAGGGTAAACTTTGGGAAAACATAGGATATAGGATTATGACTTTAATGATGACCCACTAACTCAATTGATGACTCATGAGATGATGAAAATGAACATGAATTATAAAGACCATAAGAATATGGAGGGAGCAACACAAACCTAGACTCAACAACCAAGTGATCAAATTTTATTTGAAAATTCATTTGAAAATATAATAATTTGACCTAAAAGCCTATCAACTGACTTTGAAAGGACTCATTTGATCACTATGACTACTATACCCTAACACTTACTATTTGACCAAGAATTTTATCATTATTTACATATGAGGAGGAAAAATGGCACCTAGATTTTTCTTGTGCATAAAGATAAGAATGGAAGAAGGAGACACATGGCACTAAAACCATATAGAACATTGTATCCAAGCATTTTTCTATGGTTTTTCTTCAAATTCGCCCCCCCTAGTTAGTTATATTTTCTTAGGAAAATATATTTTATTGGTGAGGAGAGTTGAGCTAAAATCTATATAAAGATTTGTTCTCTCCATTTTATAGATGGATTGGATCAATAGAGAATAATGGAAAGAGGCATGTCTCACCTTTGCAAAGCTATTGTGTAATATTTTATATCCTTTAGTGTTTGTTCTAGTGTAATCATAGAAGGATTTGGGTTGAAATATTTCATTAAGGGGTATAAATTATGTATCTATTTCATTTCCTTGTCAAATTCTAGGCTAGATCTATTGGATTGGGGTGAATAGCTTAGGGATTCATTTCCTTACCCTAGGTTTAGTATATGATTTATTTTGTAATACTTAAGTTAATTTATTTAGAATCCTCCCTATAATCCCTGCAAGGTTTTATTCTCCTTAGTTTGGTGCTCATCCAAGGAATCTATATGATGCTTGAGACTTCAACGACCAAGAAAAGAGGAAAAATACTCAAGAGAGACTTAGATCCCATAGCCCAAGTAAGAATAGGCACCGGTCTCCTATTCACTCATCACCCCAAGCCCATCTTTTACATTTCTTTTTCCATCATGATTGTGGGTAGGTTATCTTTACTTTCACTCATACTACAAGAAGTGAGCCTAGTTGAATGATAGGAATCCACTTATACCTACACAGATGGATTCTCTGTAGTGTTAACTTATTCCTAAATATTGGTAGGGTTAACTTTTGGATAGCTTGTTTCTTGTAGATCCACTCGAACATTCACTGGTTAAAAACTATATTTAGAAACAAATATTCACCAATCTTCCTGAAGAAATGTTGTTCTCTTCTTTCTTATTGTTATTGTTCGAGTCTTTGAAGGGAACATCTAATTTCCCACCATTCTTGATCTCATAGTGATATAGTTCTTTTGTTTTGGTTTTGTAACCCATAGTCTTGTTTTCATTACACTTGTAACATTTCATTTCCTACTTCCACATACGATATGGATGATAGAGATTACTACCATCATGCATATTAATGTATGTATTTTCACCTATTTTCATTATATCCATTAAGCTTTGTATTTCTAGGTCTTGAAGCATATCACAATGTGAAGAGAAATTTGGGAGAAAGTATTAGAGTAGCTTCGTTCAAATTGAATGTTCTATACTTGGTAGGAATTTTACTAATTTTATATTATTTATGTTGTAGGTTTCACTTTTGGCTTCTAGATCAATTTGAAATTTCAACTGTGGAATATTTATTGAGATGTCAAACACTAATCGTGGGAAGAAAAAATCAAGACAAAATGATATATCATCATACTTTCAAAGACCTCAATCCAAGGATCCACATTCTCTCCATGCTTCGAGATCTTTTGAGCAACCTATCACTGAAGGAGATGTCAAATCTAGTGAGAATGCATCTAATATCCAAATAATAGATGAATAAATATGCTCCTCTAGTGATCAAAGTGAGATAAATGCATTTTCACTAGAAATTGGCAGTACAAATGTCAAAATATTCCATTGGGAAAGAACACAACCAATTCACAGAAAAGACAAAAGGGCCAATGGGACATAGGGAGAGACTTCCAACCATATTATGTCTCAAAATTTCCATTTATTGAACCATTACCTCCAAAAAATGAGAAAGAGAAACCAAAAGTTAGATGCAATATATGTAGCTGGAAACTTGGCACACCAACAACATTTCAAATGAAGTTAGATACAATTGAGAAGCATGTAGGAAAGGTGTATGAAAATAAAATTGTACATGGCAAGGAGAAATCTATTGTCAGATGGAAATCTTCCGAGAATGTCGAAATGTCAAATATGCTGATGAATATAATGAATATTTAATAAATAAGGAAAAAATAAAGGCAGGTGGAGGAAGCATCACATCTCTATTTGAAAAGATGATGGAAAGAAATTTGTTATCCAAGACAATTCAATTAAGCACTATATTTCACATCTTATCTAAAGGGCGTCCTATGACAGATTATCCGGATTACATGAAATATCTATATTTTCTTCAAATTCCCAACTTTCCATCTTCTCATTGGTCTTTAACGAGTGGCTGGGAATGGGAAAAATATCTAGCTCAAGTAGAAAAGGATGATATGAAAGATAATATTGCAAGTGCTAGTTTTTTGTCATTGTCTTTGGATGAGGTTACAACTATTGATAATACTTCATGGATTTGTATGAGTATTTATATGGTTAATGACCATATTAGGAATTCCTATCTACTTGGGGTTCATAAAATGAAGTAGAATTCTACAACTAAAACTATTTATGAACTTGTTAATAGTAGTTTGAAGGAAAGTAGTGGTATCAATCATTTAATGATTGCAAAAAAGATGGTATGTGTTGGAGAAGATGGAGCATCAGTAAGGCAAGGACAAAGGAATGGTCTTTGTGTTAGAATACAACTATTATCTTCACCGTATATGTTGAGTATTCATTGTATAGATCATAGGATGAATCTTTCATTTGAAATAGTAAGCAAGTTTCCATCGGTTTCAAAAGTTGAAGATCTTGTACGAGAGGCTTATGCATATTTTTCTTGTAGTCCCAAACGATTTTCAAAGTTTAAAAAATTTGTTGACGGTTTTACAAATGGAAACAAGATATTAAAAGATGTTGATACAAGATGGATCTCATTGAATGGACCAACTCAAAGACTATTTAGTGAGTACCAATCCTTGGTACGGGTGATGTATGAACATCACTTCAGTGTAGATAAAGCTCAAGATCTTCCCTTTCGACTAACTGCCATAGAGACATTATTAACATTGGTTGTAATTATTCCTATGCTAGATGAAATGAATTTGCTCGTGAAAATGTTTCAAAGTTGCACAATGTATATTGCAGAATACACAAATATGAGAAAATTTGCATGCCTTTCATTGGATAATTTGTATACGATGCCAGAGTCTTTCATGGGTCCACGATTTACAAATTACACTACAATCATTGATATAGAAAATACTGAAAATTATTTGAAGCTTGATGAAAAAGGTATGCTATGTATGGAAGTGCATGGGTATATGGTTCCTTTTCATTATATTGATAAGACAGGATGAACCACCAAAGAGTGCCCTGTGTCAAGAGACCTATTCGACAATGTTGTCATTTCAATGAGACACAACTTGATAGAAATTGAAAATTCATTGTTATCGGAGATTAGAGAACGATTCCCTCGAGAAGAATTGTTGGAGTCCATGTATGTGGTGTACCCTGAATATTGGAACAATATAAAATGTCAGCCTACTTTAAAACGTGACTTTGTGGAAAAATCAAATACTTTAGTGGACCACTTTTGCAAGAATGTTGAGATACATGGGGAACAGGTTGAAGGTGTTTTGGATCAATCAAAATTGTTTCAACAAGCCACATGCTTCGCAGAAACAATGTGGAATCAATTTCACGCTTTGGAGAATCATCTAGAATATGGTGCAATAACAAAATTATGGACTATTTTAGGTGCTAGCCAATACTTACAGGAAAACACATCTGAATATTTCAAATTAGCGGATTTGTGTCAAACCATGATTTTGGGATCAGTGGAGGATAAGAGAATGTTTAGTACACTATCATTTTTGAAGTCAAATATGAGGAACAAGCTTGATAAACATATGGATATATGTTTAATATTATATGTAACAAAGTATGACATTACCGCTTTTCCATATGAAAGAGCACTAGCTCTTTGGCGATTAGATTGTGATAGAAGGGGAGAAAACAATATAACAAGTTTCTCTAATGAACTTGATACATAACATAATTATTTGGAGGCTCATAATGATAGTCCATCAGGAGAGGGTCTTGTTCATAATGAAGAAAATGAACACCAAGATGCGAAATGGGAAATTGATATACTGTAAGATTTGATCTAATCCAATATATATGAGGGCCTAGGGGACACATATTTTGGTATATGTGTTCTATTGGTGGTGCAAGAAATAATGAATGGAATATCACATATGGTGTGATTCTTGTGATATGTTCTTCCTCTATTTTTGGAGTAGGTCAGAAATTATTTATCATAGCAAGATTACTATATGCCAATTTGAGGATGCATTTCAGGTAAAAATAGGTTCTATAATTTATATTTTGTGTTTTTCATTGTAACTTTGGAGCCACATTTTCTTGATGCACGTTATTTTAAGATTGATTTTTTGATATTTAACTATTACATTGTCTCTTTCTTGTATGTGAGAGGAAATGAAATTGGAATTTCATGAAGATGGGACCTATCTCTTCACATAGATAGTGTCCTAGTACTAAAGGGTAGATACCTGATTTAACAAGAATTCCGCTAAGAGAGAATGGGCTCATTCAAGTATATGAAATTTTTTTGATGTCTTTCTCTAATATGTTGATAAATTTTAATGGACTGTTTGTTTGTTGCATTTTGGAGCATTTTGTCAAGTTTGAAATTTTGTGTTTATTTTGGTTAAAAATGTGTTAGGCCCTCGAATGCTTCTAGTTCTCATTTGATGTTTGATTGAACCTTTTTTTATGGAATGATTGGATTCATCTTATCTCCATTGAGTCAAGGGTTTGGGTTAAATTTAAAGACCTTTGTTGAGTAAAAAAATGGTTTTCACTTTTTTGTCATGACATTTATTTGAGAAACATATGGTCTTAGGCTTAATATATGCCTTTAGTTATTTTGTGGGCACTAAATGTGTTCTCCATAATAATTATTATTATTTTAATATGTTTCATGGTCAAGGAAAGATTTTTTTATTTCCTTTCATTTTTTGGCATGACTTGAGCATCTCCACGTTTTAGGATCTACTATGTTTATTTTGTATTTTCTTTGAAAAGACTTATTGATTATTTACAAAGGGAAATGATCTCTACTTAGATAAGCGAAGAGAAAAATGGTCTATGCACTAGGTTTCTATGTATACATCATAGGAAACTTATTAGCATGATACCAATATTCCTCTAATGCAATTATACTTTCATAAATATGGTGGTTGAATTTCAGATTCCATAAATCATGCTATGCAAACCCCTTTGTTGATTGGTTAAATACCTCCATTACCCATACTTTACTTCTAGTTACCTCGCAAACCTCCATTCCATACCATGAATAACAACACACATTGTCTTGTTTGTCTTTTAAAGTTTCCTTGGTTGAAATATTGGTGTATGTTGCATCAATGAATTGATGTTTAAGGTATTGATGGTTGTATTACTCTTCAAAGAATCAATGTTAGGCCAATGACAAAAACTATGAAGGTGGAAGTGAATGACGGATAAGAATGCTTCATTATTACACAAGAGTACATGAAAATCACATCAAGGTAAGCCCATGAAAGTTTTGAGTTTGAATTTACATTCTATTGCAGATTTATCAATGATTATGAATGCATCATGTCAATGATTTACGTGTTATATGAATGACTTAGTGAGATATTGGGATAATAATGTTTACATGGATATTTATCTCACTTGGTAGCATAGTCTTAGGAAATTTCTTGAATAATTTGTCCTTTGAAATTGTTGATGAAAAGTTCTTATGGCAGCCCATGCATTGGTATTGTAAATGAGACCTAGTTGTACTCCTTCTCATCCAATGACTAATCTTGCTTGTGTATCTTCCATCTCTTTAGTGGTTGGTGAATCACTCTAAGATGAGACCTATTGGTTTTATAATTATTGTCATTTACACATGTTTTAATCATTGAAGCCTTGAATATTGCAAGAAGTATTTCATCAAAAGAATCAATATTACCACGGTCATCTGTGGTGTCATGATCAGATGCTATTCTTAGTTCTTTTCTTATCTCATGGACTAAGAAGTCTTTCATCAAAAGCATAAATATTACCATGGTAATGTTGAGTGCAATCTATGTTGTATAAATTTCTCAATGATTTAATGTCAACCAGGAGCTTGTAAGCTTAGAGGCACAACACAATATGTGCGAGGATTTGAAGTTGTCTATCCTAAACTACTAAATCAAAGAATGTAAAGATAAAATAACATGGATATACAAATGAAAAATTTTACCTACTATATATAACACATAGGTGTACTGGCATCAGTGCATGGGGGCCCTTCCATCCTTCAGTAAGTACACCATAATCTTAACACAAAATAGAGATCAAAATGGAAGCATGTCTTGTATTCAAAAGAATATTATTACATCTTCATTCCAATATAAAATCTCCTCTCGAATAACCTCAAGAATCAACCTATCAATTCAAAACATGATCATTTCCCGAACTTCACACCTATATCTCTATCTTCTATCTCTATATATCTTTGAAAGGAGAAGGCTCTCCTATTTATACAAGAACATAAGAAGCTACCCCATTAATGGAGATCCACTATTCTCTCCCTAGATCCATAAAAATATCATATAGTTACAACCAAATGGAAAATGATGAGACACATATCCTCTTTGATCTTTATCCAAATCTCCTTCCATATCTTGAAGGGAATTCGAATTTGAGTATTGGAGGCAACATAAGAGTGTCTTAGAAGCTTCCAAATCACCTACACATGTCAGCAAACTCATTGTAATTGTTAGGTATAAGTATAAGTATATTATTTTCTAAAGTTTAACCACAAATCCACTTAAAAATGTTAAGAATTAATAAACTTTGGAAAAGCATAGTTATAACCCAATGATGAGATAAATGTAATGATGTGGAGGTGGAATGAAGGTGACATGAAGGTAATATGGAAGTAATGTGAAGGTATTGGCGAATAATGGAGTGAGAATAGGGACTATTTTGAGGCCCAACATACCCCCAAACTGAAGATCTTGCATGTCCTCATGCAATCTATTACATTACTTTTTGATACTTGAGCTTTGGCTTAAATGCTGCTTGATATTATTTACTTAACTTTTGCAAAGTGTTTTTGATGAACTGCAACTTGGTTGGTTCTTGTGTTTCAACCATATTTTGTTTGTTGCATTCAAATTTAATGTATGATCTTTGCATATTGATATTGTGATTTTTATTGCAGAGTATTTTTGTTGGAATGCATCATGGTTGGTTCTTGTGTGACAACCATGATTGTGTTGGCATCCAATTATCTTTTAAGTACTTTCTTCTTTTTTTTCGAAAAGCCATTTATATGCTCACGATGATGTAATAGTAAATATATCTTGAAAGTATGTGGGATTTGAATGTGATATGAATGTTTTATGAATGTGGTAACATATGAATGTGAATGTATTTCCCCCCTCAACTGATGGTTTTGGCAATTTTGACAAAATGACGAAAGGAAGTGAAGTTTTTCCAAAAATTACCATTCTAACTTTTCAAGGAATTAAATGGTTAAAAGTTAGAAAATATCATACCTTAACTTACCCTTTCAAAAATGGATGAGAGTTGTGCACGTGTGGCTGAAAAATTATGTTCATAATCTTCTTTACTTGGTTGTGAAAATGGTGGATGAGGTCAAAAAAGTGAATCTTTTATTGTTGTTGCATCTACTGCTAAATCTACTGCTGGATCTTCTGTTGAATGTTCATAATCTGCTGCTGAATGCGACTGAAAATGTATAAGGCTTGGAAGGTATACAAAATTCAGAATTTACACTTTCCCCCCTAGCCTAATTTATTGACTTGTCCTCAAGTCATTTGAAAAATAATTCTGCGTCCTCTGCTACAAAATGATTGGTCTTCAAGTCTTCAATGCTCATTGGCACAATTCTTGTCATCTGAATAAATGTTTCGGTGTCGAACATAACAAGAAATTGTTAACTTAGTGGCCATTGATGGATGCCACTAGTCAACACGAGAGCTCCCATCTTTAATGAGGATGAGACTCAAGATGCTCCGAACACATCTTGCTAAGTATGAATGAATTTGTTGTTTTCGAATACTTAGAAGATCCGATGAACAAGGGACATTGATGTAATCCCTTTGTTTATCGGCATGATAGCTTGCCCTTAAGGCATGCAAGCATCAGGGTGTTTTTAGAAAAATATATAGACTTAAAGAATATGGACTCAATGGTGTATGGAAGCAAGGTTTTATTTGCAAAGTTAGGAAAAAGGAAACTGACAATGAATAGGTAAAGTGGACCAAACAACTTGTAGATGACCGTGGTTGGCTTTATTGGTGGGTTAGGATTGAAGAAAAAAAAAATGTAATGGAGGGTATGTGGTAATGGAAAATAGATAATGACTCTTGCTGGAAAATAAATGAATTATGGCTCCAATTTCTCAAATATAGCAAATCTGCTCTTTAATTTTGGACTTTTTGCAAAAATAGCTGAATTTGACCAACATTGACCAGCTACTTGTAGATGTGGAATTCAAGGGTAGATAGGTATTTCACCATCTTTGTACATTTAGAAACAAACCCCATCTCTTTGAATTTTGCTAGCCTGTCATGCAACATGTCAAACCATTAAGCTATTACAGAAAAATGCAAGAACTTATAATTTTCTGAAAATTTTGGTTATAATCATGGACTGGTTCTTTAGAGTTTCTCATGAAATTTGTCTTTGGAAGACCAATTTTCGTCACAATGTAATCTCCTTACTGATCACTTGATTAACCTATAACCTGTGAAAAAAACTTGGCAGAAAGAAAACATAAGTGTGTTCAAGAAGAAATGGCCATTTCCTTCATGGTTCTTACGCAAAAATTTCGTACCAAATAAAACAGATTAAGAAAAATCAAAGTGTAGAAATTAACTCAAATCATGATATTATTATCAATCCATTCTTGACCATGAAAAGTAAATTTATTCCCTATTTTTGTCAGATAACACATGTGCATGGTAAAGAGCTCGGTATCAGCTGACGATAGATATGGTGCACTGCTCTGTCATCAGCTTCAACATGCTCCACCCAAGTCACCTTGGAATAGCTATTGGGCATCTCTTGAATGAGACAACCAGATGATTTCCTTTGACATCTTATCACTGAAGAAGTATTCCCTCATAAATTGTCCAAAGAGACATCAACAACAACCCATATTGAGTCTGAATGCTGCTTGCAATATCTCACGAAGTAAATCTCTTGGGTAGGCACTAGTGGAGAGGGTACTTAAAACTCCGCATGCATCACTTGCAAAGCACCATTTTAGTTGCCTGCCACGCCTGCTAAAAAAAAACATCCACAGTAAATGGGCATGATACAATGCCAGGAAATATGCTTGACCATTGATTCACATCCATTAGAGTCTCGACAAGATTAATAGCATTCATGATTACAATAGCAGTCTCTCGAGATGCTTCATCCTTTAATCCATAGGGCCTTGGACCTATGCCTCGAGGAAAGGTGCGGATGTATTCATATTCATTCAGAATATCAGTACTATCCTCTAGATGTAAGGTCCAAGGGGTTCCCCCAAGTGTGCCATTCTCACTAATTCTTCCATGGCTGCAACAACTAACTCGACAATCATAGTTTTTTCACCTTCTATGGGACCAACAAGAGACCTATTTCCAATTTCTCTGCCTGATGACAATCCATAGATATCTGGCCCTATGTTTGGCTATACACCATAGCTTCCCACTGCCAGATCTAGATTTGAACGAGAGATTGAACTGAGAGGTGATGGCCCGAATGAAAGCAAGGGCTTACCCATGTACTTAGCAGCTATACCAGATATCTGATCAATCTCCTCTCTGAGCCTTGCATTTTCCATCCGCAGTTGTTGTTCGTCGAATGAAATCTCTCCCAAAGCTGCTAGACCTCCATAGTTAGGACATGAAGTGCTGTTCAGTGCTTCTTTGTACCGCATATTCTTCGATCTAAGCTTCTCATTATCTGATCTCAACTGAGTGTTCTCGTGATTCTCGTGTTGGGTCTTCATCTGAGTGCGTTTATTCTAGAACCAAAATTTGACTTGTAGAGATTCCAGGCCAAGTTCTCTACTGAGTTCCTTTCTCTGCTTGTCATCTGGATGCGGGCATTAAAAAATCATTTCCATATCTTGAATTTGGTGCTGAGTATGGTGATGATATCGCTTCTTAGCTCGCAGTAGTCCCACCTGTACCACCGAATTTGACTGTCTGCAAATGTACGTCAATTGACAGATATCGACCGTGGCCAGGAAAAAGAAATATTACGGGAAGATTCCCAGCTGTCAAAACTGCCACGAAGAGGGTGAATCATCTGGATCTTCTAAGCAATAGATCATTGCCAATTGATTTCTTCTTGCAAAGTCAGGCCATAGAATTTGTTCTTGTTTACTTGACCGAACTGGTACAAAGCCATCTATCTTCAATAGTTGGCTTTTAAATTTTCAATAGTTGTCATTCAGCTAAATAAAGGAGCCTGGAAACCACGTTTGATTTCGTGCGATTGGAATCCCTAGAATCTTGAAGAGGATATCGACAACCATGCTCTTTTTGAATTGCTCCTGATTCGCGCTCAATCACGGCTGGATTTGACTCATTTTGGCAAATGGCACGAGCGACAATGAAGAGGGGTTTCTTCAGAAAATCTGCACGTAATCGCTCAAAATCTGCATGTAATCTCAGAACTAGATTGCATATTAGCACAAAATCGAATCTCATAATCTCCAAATAGATGACATTTAACAAGAATAACATTTTTCCATCGAATGAGTGAGATCCCTTATCTGTACGAGTATTGGGGTTTCCATTTTTGCCAACAAGTTCTCGGGCGTCTATTCTGTCACCTGCGATTCCGTGGAGGATGCCCAGAACTATAGGTTGATCAACAACTTGAACGTTAGAGGAATGCACACTATCCCTAAAGAGGGAAAGAAGATACTCGATGCCTGGTTTCACATGCCTTTCAAGGCTCCCTGCCCGACCAGCCAAGGGAATCCATGGCCTCTTGAGATCGCCGGCTTCTTAGAAAACTCTTTCAACATGTCAAGCCTCAATCTGAATCCTCCTGTGCACTTTGTTCATTAAGAAAAAATGAGGAAATTCAAGGATGTGGATATCATGCCTGGGGGATCTATGAGCATCGTGCGAGAAAGCCCCACTGTTGGGTTCATCTATCAAAACAAATCAATACTGATGAGTTTATTTATTTATTTTTTTTAACAGATGCCGGAGCAAACTGTGATGGATGATGGTGCCATTGTCACTTCCCAAATTATCCTAAGATCTTCCAAGAACAGGCAAAAATCCTCCTATATGCGATGTAGAGATGGATGGCAGCATACCAATTGCACAGGGTTTCCAATCCTTCGTAATAATCCAATGTTCTTCCATGGTAGAAAGGTCCTCATCCAACCTTCTATTCTCAGAAACTGCATCATCGATCCTTTTAGTGTGCATGCTCTTGAGAGTAACGAGTTGCTGCTTCGCTCGCTCAAGGGAAGCACTCTGACACACAATTGCTTTTCGGAAGTCTCTATTATCATGATCATATCTTAAAGAATTTTCTTTATTAAAATTCAATAATGTATTATCTTCTTCAGATAGTGAAATGTTGCAGATGTTAGCTGCACCAGTTGCCCTGTTACCAATCAACCTTTGCCCTATATTATTGAGTGTGGAATGTTGGTCCAAAGAGTCTTCTTTCCAGAAACAAGTATTTGCCTCCACTGATTTGTATTCTCCTGCTCTTGTTGCTTTTCTAAACATTTGCAAATCCTTGAGAAGCCGCGTCACCCAAAAAAAACAAGGTCACGAGTGTGTGGATGTTTAATTCCTTAAGGATGATGTGCCCATGCCTCGCTACCCAATACTTGTTCTTCAATTCTCCTCTTGCCATTCTCTTCTTCACTTCACAACAATTCTTCTCTAAACTTGTACATGACAATGATGTAGGCTACACAAAACCTTAAACTGAACCAATGCAAGATGCTTAAGGAGTTTTAATTCAATGATCGGTTATCTTCTAGCTAGCAAGGGTGTTAAAGTTAACTCACCAATTTTCCTGGATAAATATCAAGTAACATATCAAACAATCTTAACTTTTGGCCTGCAAATAATTGCAAACTTCTTATAATCGATAAAAATGTGCAAATCAATTTTCCAGTGAGAGTATTTTTTATTTGAAATAAATCGATTGATTTTTTGATCTTCCTAATCAAACGAAGAGCAGGAAGAGAGCATACTAATCTCTTGATTTGTTTTTATTTATGCAAGTTTGCGTAAACACAATCAAGATTTGCGACAAAAGAAAATTCTATGAGATATCGTTTTATTTATTTATTTTTATTTTTAATCTATTCTACATTAACTTTGAAAGATGTTTTATTTTCTAAGTAAAAGAATGCTTCCAATGAAGCCATCTATGGACTAAAAATTTGAAAATGCTCACATCAAGATTTAAAATGTTTACCTGATTGTTTGCAAGGATGTGAGTAACCTGTTTCATCCTTGGATTTGATGCAAGGTTCTTTTGAAACCAATCTTTGATATTATCCTTGCTCTCCAAGAAGTACCTGTTTATCATCTTCAAATTACTCATTCGTAGATGAGTTAGTAAGAAATGGGGGGTTTTAAAAACTGAATTTGAAACTAAGTAAGTATGGAAAGAAAAATAAAAAAGCTCAACTTAAACTCCTTTACGAAGATCCTATTGTCACCAGGTTTCACAAGTTAGTCCATAAAAATCACTCTTGAACTAATCTAAGTGTTGTATATATAAGAAATGCTAAAACTCCATTCGAAGTTACATTCATAGATTCCTTATCACATATCAATGACTTCTCTTCATTCAATCAAAACAAAAAGAATTCAAACTAGTCTAAGGTATTCAAACTAGTTTAGATACTATAAATGCAAGAAAGACTAAACTCTTATTCAAGAGATGTATTCATATTTTTTTTACATTTATCAGCAACTTAACTAATTCTTTTTAAATAAAAAAAAACTTTAAAGCATAAACAACC
>JASDQU010735722.1:45012-67756 GCA_032191745.1 Picea mariana | reverse complement strand
GATCCAGGTGGATCTGGGGAGATCGGTTTGTGTCCGCACTTACGGATTTATCCTTGAACAGTGATCGAGGATGTGCAACCTTGGAGAAATATTCAATCAATCTCTTATAGTATCTAGGTAATCCCATAAACAATCTTGCTTCTGAAACATTTTTTGGAAATGTCCAACTTTTAATTTCTTGATACAGAATGGATCATTATATTATTTGTCATCTATCTCGATACTTTCATAGTGGAAAAATTTGAAGGAACCATCTTCCAGGGTCATTTTAATGGCAGGTCCCAATTTGGAAAATTGGGATTTGAAAGGTTCCAGAGCCATTTTGAGGTATCAATTGACATTTTTGGGGGTCAAAACTTCCTTATATATATATTAGATCATGTGAATCAATTCTACACATCGATACCTTTCCAACGATGCGATAATCGCATCAATCAAATCTCGTATGCAAAAGTTATGCCTCCCGCAAGTTGACCTATCATGTTGACCACCATGGTACATCAGGATGTTGTTAGCTCTTGTTACTCATGCATATGAGGCTAGCCATGTGAGAAATTTTAAGAATATTATAGAAGGTACAAAACCTTATCATGGTTGAGGTTTGAAAAAGTCAAAACACTAACCCTAGGCATGCTACTCCTTCAAGTCGTGGGAGGGGAGAAATGAGGGGGTGGGAAAGGGGCATAGGTTAGCGATGGCTTTTGCAATGATGTGGGTGGGAGGGAACTTTCCCCTCACTCACTACTTAAAGGAGAGAATAGATACTCCTTTAAGTGGTAGGTGAGGAGGTAAATGATAGATTCGAAGGGGGAAGGGAGGGGAGAGGGAGGTGAGAATGGGGATTTCAAGTGGGGAGGTAATTATAGGAATCACCCCTACCTACCCAACATAGATGATTTTAGGGGCGAAATTTTGCTCATGGGAAAAATTAAAGGGCCTCCAATTTTTTATTGGGCAAATGTTTTGTATTAGAGTGATTTTTTTTAAACTTATATCATTAGCCCATAATTTATTTTAGGGGAAAAATCATGTATAGGGTTAGCCCATGTTTTTAGGAGGGATAGAGGAAAGAAATTTGTATTTTTCCCCTGAAATTTGGAGGGACATGCTTCCATTAGCCAAATTTCTAAAAGTATGGAATTTTTTTACAACATCTTCACCCTGCCATTTGGTAAAATTGGGGTTTATGGTTTAATTCACCTTGATTTTGTGGTATGGGCACTTGATAGCTACAATCTTCCCTTTGCTCGATTTCCAAAGAACAAGGGGATTTTTGAGAGCATTTTGGCCCTCCCACCAAGTATAAATTGTATGGGATCTGCCCATATATGCAATGTGCATTCCCCAATTTATCTTTGTGCTTATTTGAATTTCAATTCTCCCCTTTGGGCCTTGACAAAACGAAGTTTTGTTAGCCTTTAAACAAAGAAGGACCTTGCTATCCTTCCAAGAGAGAAGGACCCCACTGAGGCTCGACTAATCACCAAACTTGCATCTCTATGTTTCCATCAAGCAAGTGGTGTATCCACCGCCCGCATGTTTAGAGAGGTGCTTACTGCGTTAATTGGAATCTATTTTCTTACTTATTTACTTGGAATCTATTTACTTGGAGTCTTAATACCTTTCTGATCACATACTCATTCACTTGGATATACAAAACTTTCATACAGGTGATATGGTATTTATTTCTAATGTTCTGAATGTTTAATGCAAATTATAGAGCTACCCTATCATCATAACCTTGTGCCATGTTGAAATACTCCAACTAATTGGATTGATGGAAATGTCCACCACCTTAGGTTTGTTGTATACACTTGATGTATTTGTAGGTTCTTTCCTATTGAACCCACCCCACAACTTGTAACTTCATTTGTGGGTTGACTGTGTGGTTGACTTTGTTGGTTAAATCATAGTGCAAACAACTTGTACATCAACACCCCAAATTTTGGAACATATGGTAATGAACAATGATTCAATAATTAGCTTGGGGAAAAATTCTTAGTGAGACTAGAAGTGTAGGGATTGAGAGTTTCATTTAGTTACTTTGAGTAATAATAATTGTTTTGGAGGTGGTAATAAGAAAACTCAGGTTTAATAGTTTTTGAGACAGGGTTCAACACTTGTAAATCAATTTTTAAACCTTCCAAACAAAGAGAAGGTTCTACTTTTCTTTTGGGACAATACTCTAAGAACAAAGTTTTCCAAGTTTGACTCTATGTGAAGATGGTAACAACACTAAGGTTTTCAAATATCTACAACAAAACAAAGTTCACGGTCTTCGAAACAAAAATATACTTTCAATTTTCTAAGATAGTATTTTAAGAGAAACTTTTTGGAAATGACATTAATTTATGTAGATAGTGAAAACTTGGAGAATAGTAGATGATGAAAACTGTGAGAAACGCTCCTGGGTTTCAACCACTACACCAAATATATGAGGGTAGGTTTATTAAATGGTACTAGTTTATGAATATGGCGACTTTTGGGAACTTGTCAAAAAATCTAAGTGGGAACAATGATCACCCTATGACTTTTGGGAATAGTAAACAAACTTGGAGAATATTTTGAGGATGGAAAACTTTTGGGAATAGTAAAAAAACTTGGAGAAAATTTTGAGAATGGAAAATGGTAAATTCTATGAGAAACGTTGGACCTGGGTTTTGACCTTTAACACAAATCTATGAGGGGTGTTAATACTATGGAAAAATTCCAACAATAATAGAAGATGAAACATAAGTTTTGAGGTTATGTCTTGTTGTGAGGAAAATCTCTCTATGGCTAGGGGTAAACCACAACAGACGGAAATGAATGTAGAAATCAACTCTATGCTCAAGTATGTTATATGAATATGCTAGCAAGACAAGATAAAATTCCTACCTCCTCTGGACATTCGATGAAGTCCACTATTGAGCACTTGACCCAAATAAATATACCTGCAACTAGTCCTCAAAAACTAAGCAAAGAAAGAATATGGTGATATTATATGATGTTATCACATTCAATAGAATAATCCATTAATATACATAACAAATATTCCCATGGAATAACAATTCAAATATTTGCAAGATATCAATTGGACAGGAAAATAATATTTCTATTAATATATAATCAACATAAGTGAAAAAGTTACAGACTTCCATGTCAGCATGGTTCGGAACCGAGAAACTAAGTTCCTTCCAGCTAGTCCTCCATGGTACGTACATGTCGAAAAAATGTATTTTTAATCCCTAGGATTTGCAAAAAGGGATGAAAAGTTTGCATAGGTAAATGGAAACATGCCTTCTATGCAATATTGCATAGGGTGAGGAAAATATTTCTACAACATGTCTTTAGGACTAACCTTTTTACACAAGGATCATGTAGTTGAGTAATATTAGTGTAACATCGATTGAGCAACTGTGTACTTTGGAGTTATGTAAATTGTATAAAAACCTGACTCAATAGCTTGAAATATTCCTTGTAAGCCTTCTCTATGGTAATGGACTTAGGAGTTTTGTATTGTTTCAATGAAAACCCAATTCTATAGTAGTGTAGGACATCTTCACATTTTAATGTGTGTGTATTTGTCCTTGGGATGATGAGTTTTGGTGGTTTTGAGTGACTTCCCTTAATAATTCACAAGGTTGACACTTTTTATATTATCGTCATTGTATTATTTGAACGTGATGTTTGACACCAAACCTCACACAACCTTTCCAAGTATTGATTATCTCAATCACAACTTCAAATACCCCATCACCCCTTCCCCCCCAAAAAAATAAAAAAAAATAAAAAGTGGATATGTGAGGCTCGCCTCATTGGTTTATGTGGATTTTTTCGTAGTTAATATGATTAAAATCTTAGGATTGACTTTGAATATTAATAGAAATTGACCGACAACAATTATATAGCAAGATTTGGTCTATTTAGGAAAACTTGATTTTTTCTGCTGGGATTTATAGTATATCCAAATGTTCTCCTTGTATAACTGACTATATATCCCGATCACTTGATTTCCCAAGAGAAAAATAGCTTGAACTATTGGAGTGAAATATAGAAGCACCAAAAGCTTGGATTCTTTTTTCGTCAATGTTACCATCACTTCTATTATACTAGCAAAATGACTGCTTGATGGGAAGGGATACTCCATGTTCATGATATCTAATCTACTTCAACAACATTGTAGAATTGGAGAACACATATGTTTCTTAGTTGAATCAATAATTATATCTCCATTGAAATCTTGTGGCCTCTTTGACATAAAATAAATTTCATTTTTTGTAGAGTTAATGAGATAGAAAACATAACCAAGAGTAGTAACAGAAACTTCAAAATAAATATTGAATGATGGTCCAGTTAAAACTGAAGTTTCTATAGTAATAAAAAAATATTCAGGATGGGGGATCAATTAGGACAAATTGCACCTGCAATTTCCCTCATTTCTACCGATAATAAACTCCATTTGTCATGTTTTCTTGCACATGCTTCCATTTGTGGTTCTTAGGTTGTCATAAGGGTATCCAAATCTTGTGTATGATGGTTCCGTGCTTCATAATGTTCATCTTAAATTCATGTATGTGATGGATTTTATCATCTTCATCATTGTACTACTGTTAATAAAATCTCAAAATGATTATTTACTTTGAGGGGTAACATACCACAAATACCTCACTACTCTATCATCTTTACATTTCCATTTGCAAGTTGAAGACACCTACAATCCAATAGAGAATTAGAAAAAGATTTCAATTTTCCTATCATATTTCTTGGAGGGAATCCATGGACCAGTCCCCGGAAAATCAGATTTCCCTCAATTGCAATTTATTGTTGTGTAAACTTGTTGGTGATTTCAAAGGCTGAAATCATCCTTCCTTGATTATGAAGTCAAAATATGTGACTATTACATACTAAGTAAATCCTTTTCAATCTCTTTGACTGGATATTTTGTTGCTATATAATCACTAGAGAGTCCCCTATGAATTATATAGTAACCAGCTTCCTTGCTAATGCTACTCAAACTGCTTCCAAACATAAAATCATTATCTAAACATCATGATAAGTTGGAATCTCACACTTAGTGTTCATGATATGTAGTTATATTACACATATTCCAATGCCAACTATAATGTCAAATTGTACCCAAACCCTTTGAACAACATCACCATTTTATTGTTTAAAAATCAAGTAGCCTGGGAGATCTCTACTGTTCCATTTCTCCACTATTATCTGCACAATAAAATGCCCTAATCTAGGCACCAAAAAATAGTATTTCCCCACGACATGGATATTTCCACCAGATCCACTTCCAATCTGGCCCATATCTTGAATTCCAAGTTATGGTCCTATAAACGTCCTCATAAAACTCCTTAGTTATAAACCTAGGATGATCCATAGACAAGATACTTATATCCCACAAATCTTACTAACATGGATACTTCTGCGAAAAAAATATTTTGTTCTCTACAATAACTCTATTTAGATTTGGGTTTTCGAGCTTGATTTTTTGCTTGTATTACCAAGACAAAAACTCAGTAAAAGTTACAAGCACCCTGTATTTAATGGACATCAATGAAACAAACTCTGTTGTTAAAATAAAAAAGGAATTAAATAATGGTAATGCTTATTGGATTCAAGGCTTAACTGCTTGCAATGCCCATGAAATAATAAATTCAAGGCAACACTCCAAATCTGTTTAATGGTTGTTGAATGTATAATTTTTTTTTTTTAATTTAAGTTACATAACACTCATTCTATAGTCATCTATCCAGAATGAAAATTGTGTTCATTCATAGAACCAACAATAATTAAGAGGCATGACACTTGATAATTTACACATAGGCTGCAAATGAAGGCATATTAATGCCTTAGTCTAGCATATAATTGATAAATTGGTTGTACATGAATGCCCAACCATATTGATGTATAATTAACCAAGCATACACTTTTTTAGAAACTATTGCCCCTTGCCTTTTCCCATGCATCATTGGGTCAGTTCAATGTCATGGTTGTAAGAGGCAGAGCAATATTCAATACTCAACGATCCAAGAGTGTAAATTTATATGGATGCAAGTAGACATATGTATGAGTTTATTCCATTTCACCCAACGATCTAGTAGTGGGAATTTGTGCTATGGGAAAGAAGAACATGTTATTTAGAGGTTGAACACAACAATGTTTGCGATATCATATGGACAACATACCAATAGTAATAGTAGCCAACAATTAAGAAAATTAATTAAGCGATTCTATAGAATGTAATTTACACAATGCATAAGCAATTTATTATACCCAAAAAATAGAGAAAATGGACAATAATGTTGTTTGTGAAAGAGCAATGATTCAATCAAGATAATTATGGGAAAGAATAGACAGTAATACATAATTAAAATGCTCATTTTATTAAAACCAAACTCACACAATTATCAACCAATGCAAACCATAATGTCACAAAAATAATGTCAAATTGGGCCCAAAAATTGTGAGCAACGTCACCACATTCTTGTTCATAAATTGAGTAGCTTGGGAGAGATCTATTGTTCCATTTCTCCACCATCTTTGCACAATACAATTCCCTAATAAAATCACTAATGAATAGTATTTCCCCATGACCTATCTATTTCAACTAGATCCACTTCCAATCTGGCACATATATTGAATTCCAAGTTATGGTCCTATAAACATCCTCATAAAACTCCCTGGTTATAAATAAAGTGTGCATGTCCTTCTAGAACAATCCTCACCAGGTAGAAATATTAAATCCTTGACCCCGAAAAGAGGAAGATTCGAGAAGATCCAAAAGGGGCCCATCTTGTTGCCTAAAAAGCTAAAGCACATTCTTCCATGACTCTTTCAGATAGAACTGAGAAGAGGGTAGGATCAATCCAAATGAATATCTATGCATTGAAAATTTCCTTGACTTATGTCATTCCATTAAATTTGTAGATAGTTGTTGGACACCCGGTGCCAAAACAAGGGGACATTACTAGGTACCCTCCACTTATACTTCCAAATGTTTACCTTTCACCTTCTTTCCCTAAATTCTAGAAAAAACGTAATACCACTCATTCTCAAGCCAACCACAACAAATTGCATAGGAAAGCACCACCCTTTGGGTGTAACTTTAGATAAAGAATCTCCAATAAGACATCAGATTCAAGTATTTGGTGCAAATAAACTATTTTCACTGTTAATTCTCTTACATGACAAGATCCCATATCTTCTTACAACCCTTAATAGAAAAACCTGGCATTGGATCTTTGATTCTCAACCCATATACATGATATCAAGAACAAACAAAAAACCATATTACCGACTTAACCACATGAATATTAGATTTGTGGGAAGACCATGAGAATTCATAGAACTTTAATAAGTCTCTTTCTGGCACTTTTAGGGGCATGAAGAACAAAGAAATTATAATTTGGAATTTGATTCGAGTGGAATTCGAAATAATTAACCTTCCTTCTATATTTAGCTACTAAAATATCCAAGCCTCCAATTAACATTGAATTTTCTCAAGAAAAAGAAACTATTCCTGAACTCTGATAGGCCTTAAATCTATAGGGATCCCAATGTACCTAAACATTTTCACCATCATGCAATAGGGGAACTCCAAATAGACAAGCTAAACATTGGGAAAGATCAAGTTGAACAAAAGCTACAAGAAAGTTCAATTTGTGAAACTTAACCTTTTCTCTTGAAGCTACATAGTAAATATCTAAAGTTGTTCAACAACACTCAACTTCCCACTCCGACACTTTTCCCAAGAGTATAGTGTCATTTGCAAAATGTTGGTGAGTAAGAGGAATATTATTCACTATCTCTAGGCCTTTCAATAGTAAGGATTCCAAAATATAGTCCAAAGATAGCCAATCCTTCTAACATGCTAATATATAAAAAAGGAGACAAAGGATAGCCTCAATGAAACCCCATAGATGTAAAAAAAAATTGAGTGGGTTAACCATTTACCAAAACATAAGTGTTATTCATAGGAAGGACATTAGACACCCACAAATTCTCTAAATTTTTTTATTTTAGTGAAATTGATATGAACTGCATCAATTAATATCGATAACCAATTGGTTATGATGTTTAAATAGTTTTAACTTTTTCCCAAAGTTGTTGGAAGGAGGAGAAAAAATGGATCACAAAGAGGGAAGTGGGAGCATGAAGTTTCAAATTTCAACATATAACCTATGTCATCAATAAACTATAACAATAACATCAACCATGACATGAAACAGGGCATCACGACCAAAGAGTTGTCATATGCAGTCAATAGTTCAAACTTAACCATCATATAATGTTTACAAATAGGCCATGATAAAGACAAAAAATAATTTTTAGAATCTAGATTCTAAACTAAAAAAGACAAATTGATATCAAGTACCACTTTCTCAGAGATAGGGTTTATAAGGGAGTAGTGGATTTAGTGTATGTATAGACAAATCAACAATTTGTAGGTATCTTGACTAAGCACGTGGAAAAGGGAAGTTCATTATGTTCAAGGATATTACTGGGTGTGATGAAGAATATTTTCCTTGCTAAGGAGTGTTAGTTTTTCACCTTGTTTATCCCTGACAATCTCCTTTACTGCAGTAGGGTGCACATAGACAAAAGGCTCAACAATAGGTCCATATAGCACTAAGAGTACATTTAAAGTAGGCATGTGTAACATTGGTTATGGCAGAAATTTTCCTCATTTATTGTGCACAACAGAGTGTGAGGGAGGCATCGTTATGTAGGAGAGAAAAAAGTGCTTTCATGCACCAATCTTACTATATTTTCCAGTTTTTCCACCTTCAATTAAAGTCATTTTATTGTTGTTCTAGATTCAACAAGTTCCATTTTTTGTTCAGTTTCTAGTTCATTCATTTTTCTAATTATATTTTATTTTATAGTTATAGAAATAGATGCATGACTTGACTCCGTCTAAGTAGGAACATATCTCTAGTAGCTAGTGCTTGCATATATGTATGTTTTCTACTTCTTTTTTATCGTCCCAATCTAGGTATTTTCTCATGTAGGCCTAGGGTGCACTTATCTAAGATAGAATTAGATTTAGGGTTAGGGATTAGTATTTTAACCTAGGTGCAACACAATGATCGAGTGCAATGATTGTAAATCTAGCTCTTCCTAGTCTATAAAGGAGTAAGGGGCTCTCCCACTAGGTTGGTTAGCGAATTTTAGGTTTTGATCTATTGTATCATATTTTCTTCTTTCCATATTCAATAAAATATATATGTGATTAATAGTTTAGTCTTGTGTACTTTCTATTATTATTTTCTATAGTATGTTTTTGTAAAATCTAGGATTTGAAGATTATTGTTTTGACAGGTTTTTATCTTTAAAGTTTCCTAGGGTTTTTAGGATTATTCTTTGAGTGCATGATTTTATTACCATGGTATGGAAAACAAGGCATAAGAGTTTGCAAGACAAGATTCCTTTTATATCCCTATAGGATCAACATAACAAACCATTGAGTTTTGTTTCATTGTAACTTGGATGCCAATAAGACAATATGATACATTTTTCTGCATCTTTGTAAAAATAGGATTCAAAGATGAAGTGATATATGTTTAAATATAATACCTATTATGAAACCGGGAGAGGTTTTTGTACATAAGGTTTTTTTGAAGAAAAACCTCTCTCATACTTTTGAAATTCGTTTCAATATTCTTGAAATACGTGCAAAAAAATAATGACTAAAACAAGAAGTTCAATATTCTTGAAAAATAGGCCTCAAATATTGTTGCATATCTCCCAAATTATAAAAAATTTGTATAAACAGAAGGAGGTTTTTGTTATTTTGTATGTGATTGACCAAAAACTCTTTCTCTTTTGTTAAATTCATCTCCATTTGGTCAGAAATGGATTTTGAAGTAAAATTGTCCCTGTGTGTAGCAAACGACCTCAAAACCCTAAAAAACATGCCAATCACCTTCTTCTTTTTGGTATATGATGTTTGGTGTCTCTTTTTTCCTTCCTCGGGAGATTCTCCAGGTTTCCATGGTTTTAGTTTGCATGATAGAAAACCCTAGTTTGATAAGGGGGAAAGGGATAGGGTAAACCTTGGGAAAACATAGGAAATGGGATTATGACTTTAATGATGACCCACTAACTCAATTGATGACTGATGACATGATGAAAATGAACATGAATTATAAAGACCATAAGAATATGGAGGGAGCAACACAAACCTAGACTCAACAACCAAGTGATCAAATTTTATTTGAAAATTCATTTGAAAATATAATAGTTTGACCTAAAAGCCTATCAACCGACTTTGAAAGGGATCATTTGATCACTGTGACTACTAGACCCTAACACTTACTATTTGACCAAGAATTTTATCATTATTTACATATGAGGAGGAAAAATGGCACCTAGATGTTTCTTGTGCATAAAGATAAGAATGGAAGAAGGAGACACGTGGCACTAAAACCATATAGAACATTGTATCCAAGAATTTTTCTATGGTTTTTCTTCAAATTTGCCCCCCCTAGTTAGTTATATTTTCTTAGGAAAATATATTTTATTGGCAAGGAGAGTTGAGCTAAAATCTATATAAATATTTGTTCTCTCCATTTTGTAGATGGATTGGATCAATAGAGAATAATGGAAAGAGGCATGTCTCACCTTTACAAAGCTATTGTGTAATATTTTATATCCTTTAGTGTTTTTTCTAGTGTAATCATAGAAGGATTTGGGTTGAAATATTTTATTAAGGGGTATAAATTATGTGTCTAAATTTCATTTCCTTGTCAAATTCTAGGCTAGATCTATTGGATTGGGGTGAATAGCTTAGGGATTCATTTCCTTACCCTAGGTTTAGTATATGATTTATTTTGTAATACTTAGGTTAATTTATTTAGAATTATCCTCCCTATAATCCATGCAAGGTTTCATTCTCCTTAGTTTGGTGCTTATCCAAGCAATATATATGATGTTTGAGACTTCAACGACCAAGAAAAGAGGAAAAATACTCAAGAGAGACTTAGATCCCATAGCCCAAGTAAGAATAGGCACTGGTCTCCTATTCACTCATCACCCCAAGCCCATCTTTTACATTTCTTTTTCCATCATGTATGTGGGTAGGTTCTCTTTACTTTCACTCCTACTACAAGAAGTGAGCCTAGTTGAATGATAGGGAATCCACTTATACCTACACAAATGGATTCTCTGTAGTTTTAACTTATTCCTAAATATCGGTAGGGTTATCTTTTGGATAACTTGTTTCTTGTAGATCCACTTGAACATTCACTGGTTAAACACTAAATTTAGAAACAAATATTCACCAATCTTCCTGAAGAAATGTTGTTCTCTTCTTTCTTATTGTTATTGTTTGAGTCTTTGAAGGGAACCTCTAATTTTCCACCATTCTTGATCTCACAGTGATATAATTCTTTTGTTTTGGTTTTGTGACCCATAGTCTTGTTTTCATTACACTTGTAACATTTCATTTCCTGCTTCCACATACCATATGGATGATAGAGATTACTACCATCACGCATATTAATGTATGTATTTTCACCTATTTTCATTATATCCATTAAGCTTTGCAGCATTTCTAGGTCTTGAAGCATATCACAATGTGAAAAGAAATTTGGGAGAAAGTATTAGAGTAGCTTCATTCAAATTGAATGTTCTATACTTGGTAGGAATTTTACTAAATTTATATTATTTATGTTGTAGGTTTCACTTTTGGCTTCTAGATGAATTTGAAATTTCAACTGTGGAATATTTATTGAGATGTCAAACACTGATCGTGGGAGGAAAAAATCAAGACAAAATGATATATCATCATACTTTCAAAGACCTCAATCCAAGGATCCACATTCTCTCCATGCTTCGAGCTCTTTTGAGGAACCTATCACTGAAGGAGATGTCAAATGTAGTGAGGATGCATCTAATATCCAAATAATAGATGAATAAATATGCTCCTCTAGTGATCAAAGTGAGATAAATGCATTTTCACTAGAAATTGGCAGTACAAATGTCAAAATATTTCATAGGAAAAGAACACAACCAATTCACGGAAAAGACAAAAGGGCCAATGGGACATAGGGAGAGACTTCCAACCATATTATGTCTCAAAATTTCCATTTATTGAACCATTACCTCCAAAAAATGAGAAAGAGAAGCCAAAAGTTAGATGCAATATATGTAGTTGGAAACTTGGCACGCCAACGACATTTCAAATGAAGTTAGATACAATTGAGAAGCATGTAGGAAAGGTGTATGAAAATAAAATTGTACATGGCGAGGAGAAATCTATTGTTAGATGGAAATCTTCTGAGAATGTCAACATGTCAAATATGCTGATGAATATAATGAATATTTAATAAGTAAGGAAAAACTTGAGGCAAGTGGAGGAAGCATCACATCTCTATTCGAAAAGACGATGGAAAGAAATTTGTTATCCAAGATAATTCAATTAAGCACTATATTTCACATCTTATCTAAAGGGTGTCCTATGACAGATTATCCGGATTACATGAAATATCTATATTTTCTTCAAATTCCCAACTTTCCATCTTCTCATTGGTCTTTAACGAGTGGTTGGGAATGGGAAAAATATCTAGCTCAAGTAGAAAAGGATGATATGAAAGATAATATTGCAAGTGATAGTTTTTTGTCATTGTCTTTGGATGAGGTTACAACTATTGATAATACTTCATGGATTTTTATGAGTATTTATATGGTTAATGACCATATTAGGAATTCCTATCTACTTGGGGTTCATAAAATGAAGGAGAATTCTACAGCTAAAACTATTTATGAACTTGTTAATAGTAGTTTGAAGGAAAGTGGTGGTATCGATCATATAATGATCGCAAAAAAGCCGGTATGTGTTGGAGCATCAATAAGGCAAGGACAAAGGAATGGTCTTTGTGTTAGAATACAACTATTATCTTCACTGTATATGTTGAGTATTCATTGTATGGATCATAGGATGAATCTTGCATTTAAAATAGTAAGCAAGTTTCCATCGGTTTCAAAAGTTGAAGATCTTGTACGAGAGGCTTATGCATATTTTTCTTGTAGTCCCAAATGATTTTCAAAGTTTAAAAAATTTGTTGACGGTTTTACAAATGGAAACAAGATATTAAAATATGTTGATACAAGATGGATCTCATTGAATGGACCAACTCAAAGACTATTTAGTGAGTACCAGTCCTTGGTACGGGTGATGTATGAACATCGCTTCAGCGTAGATAAAGCTCAAGATCTTCTCTTTCGACTAACTTCTATAGAGATATTATTAACATTGGTTGGAATTATTCCTATGCTAGATGAAATGAATTTCCTCATGAAAATGTTTCAAAGTCACACAATGTATATTGCAGAATACACAAATGTGAGAAAATTTGCATGCCTTTCATTGGATAATTTGTATATGATGCCACAGTCTTTCACGGGTCCACGATTTACAAATTGGACTACGATCATTGATATAGAAAATACTAAAAATTATTTGAAGCTTGATGGAAAAGGTATGCTATGTATGGAAGTGCATGGGTATATGGTTCCTTTTCATTATATTGATAAGACAGGATGAACCACCAAAGAGTTCCCTGTGTCAAGAGACCTATTCGACAATGTTGTCATTTCAATGAGATACAACTTGATAGAAATTGAAAATTCATTGTTATCGGAGATTAGAGAACGATTCCCTCAAGATGAATTGTTGGAGTCCATGTATGTGGTGTACCCTAAATATTGGAACAATATAAAATGTCAACCTACTTTAAAACGTGACTTTGTGGAAAAATCAAATACTTTAGTGGACCACTTTTGCAAGAATGTTGAGATACATGGAGAACAGGTTGAAGGTGTTTTGGATCAATCAAAATTGTTTCAACAAGCCACATGATTCGCAGAAACAATGTGGAATCAATTTCACACTTTAGAGAATCATCTAGAATATGGTTCAATAACAAAATTATGGACTATTTTAGGTGCTAGCCAATACTTACAGGAAAACACATCCGAATATTTCAAATTAGCGGATTTGTGTCAAATCCTGATTTTGGGATCAGTGGAGGATGAGAGAATGTTTAGTGCACTATCATTTTTGAAGTCAAATATGAGGAACAAGCTTGATAAACATATGGATATATGTTTAATATTATATGTAACAAAGTATGACATTACGCCTTTTCCATATGAAAGAGCACTAGCTCTTTGGCAATTAGATTGTGATAGAAGGGGAGAAAACAATATAATGATTTTCTCTAATGAACTTGATACATAACAGAATTATTTGGAGGCTCATAATGATAGTCCATCAGGAGAGGGTCTTGTTCATAATGAATAAAATGAGCACCAAGATGTGAAATGGGAAATTGATATACTGTAAGATTTGATCTAATCCAATATATATGAGGGCCTAGGGGACACATATTTCGGTATATGTGTTCTATTGGTGGTGCAAGAAATAATGAATGGAATATCACATATGATGTGATTCTTGTGATATGTTATTCCTCTATTTTTGGAGTAGGTCAGAAATTATTAATCATAGCAAGATTACTATATGTCAATTTGAGGATGCATTTCAGGGAAAAATAGGTTCTATAATTTATATTTTGTGTTTTTCATTGTAATTTTGGAGCCACATTTTCTTGATGCACGTTATTTTAAGATTGATGTTTTGATATTTAACTATTACATTGTCTCTTTCTTGTATGTGAGAGGAAATGAAATTGGAATTTGATGAAGATGGGACCTATCTCTTCACATAGATAGTATCCTAGTACTAAAGGGTAGATACCTGATTTAACAAGAATTCTGCTAAGCGAGAATGGGCTCATTCAAGTAGATGAAATTTCTTTGATGTATTTCTCTAATATGTTAATAAATTTTAATGGACTATTTGTTTGTTGCATTTTGGAGCATTTTGTCAAGTTTGAAATTTTGTGTTTATTTTGGTTAAAAATGTGTTAGGCCCTTGAATTCTTCTAGTTCTCATTTGATGTTTGACTGAACCTTTTTTTATGGAATGATTGGATTCATCTTATCTCCATTGAGTCAAGGGTTTGGGTTAAATTTAAAGACCTTTGTTGTGTAAAAAAATGGTTCTCACTTTTTTGTCATGACATTTATTTGAGAAATGTATGGTCTTAGGCTTAATATATGCCTTTAGTTATTTTATGGGCACTCAATGTGTTCTCCATAATTATTATTTTTATTTTAATATGTTTCATGGTCAAGGAAAGATTTTTTTATTTCCTTTCATTTTTTGGTATGACTTGTGCATCTCCACCTTTTAGGATCTACTATGTTTATTTTGTATTTTCTTTGAAAAGACTTATTGATTATTTACAAAGGGAAATGATCTCTACTTAGATAAGCGAAGACAAAAATGGTCTATGCACTAGGTTTCTATGCATACATCATAGGAAACTTATTAGCATGAGACCAACATTCCTCTAATGCAATTATACTTTCATAAATATGGTGGTTGAATTTCAGATTCCATAAATCATGCTATGCAAACCCCTTTGTTGATTGGTTAAATACCTCCATTACCCATACTTTACTTCCAGTTACCTCGCAAAACTCCATTCCATACCATGAATAACAACACACATTGTCTTGTTTGTCTTTTAAAGTTTACTTGGTTGAAATATTGGTATATGCTGCATCAATGAATTGATGTTTAAGGTATTGATGGTTGTATTACTCTTCAAAGAATCAATGTTAGGCCAATGACCAACACTATGAAGGTGGAAGTGAATGACAGATAAGCATGCTTCATTATTACACAAGAGTACATGAAAATCACATCAAGGTAAGCCCATGAAAGTTTTGAGTTTGAATTTACATTCTCTTGCAGATTTATCAATGATTATGAATGCATCATGTCATTGATTTACATGTTATATGAATGACTTAGTGATATATTGGGATAATAATGTTTACATGGATATTTATCTCACTTGGTAGCATAGGCTTAGGAAATTTCTTGAATAATTTGTCTTTTGAAATTGTTGATGAAAAGTTCTTATGGCAGCCCATGCATTGGTATTGTAAATGAGACCTAGTTGTACTCCTTCTCATCCAATGACTAATCTTTCTTGTGTATCGTCCATCTCTTTAGTGGTTGGTGAATCACTCTAAGATGAGATCGATTAGTTTTATAACTATTGTCATTTACACATGTTTTAATCATTGAAGCCTTGAATATTGCAAGAAGTATTTCATCAAAAGAATCAATATTACCACGGTCATTTATGGTGTCATGATCAGATGCTATTCTTAGTTCTTTTCTTATCTCATGGACTAAGAATTATTTCATCAAAACCATAAATATTACCATGGTAATATGTGATGTCATGATCGGATTCTATTCGTATCTCTTTTATTAGCATTCACCGAAGAATCAATTGCAGACACTACAAAGAACTGTCAAAAGTCAGGAAGAACACAAAACAATTTGTTTTCTAATATCCTATATCCTGACAACATCAAGTCTTTCTGTTCTAAGGCTTTTGCGACCATTTCTTTGATCAGAAAGTTATTTTGGATTTATCGCATAGGTTTATTTATTTTCGACATTTCGGACCAAACTAGTGTGGTCCATCATCAGGAAAATGTCTATGAGTAAAAATAAAAAAAACGTTTTCCTGATGATGGACCACACTAGTTTGGTCCGAAACGTCGAAAATAAAAAAACCTATGCAATAAACCCGAAAGAACATCAAGTCAATAATCTATAACAATACATATTATGTGGTCATATCTAATAGGTAAGTTCGACATCTCATATACCCCACTCTATCTTATGTACATAACATTCCACAAATGGTAGGTTTGGTCCTCTTATGAGATTGAGAACAAGCAAAACTTAATTGGAATCTTCAAGAAAAAATGATGCTAACAATGAATCAAACTAAAATCACCAAAGATTTACATACAAACTCAATCATTTCAGTCTTATTTCGGGATGGATACCATTCCCATTCCCATTTGAGTAGCAGCTAGGAGGTGGATTCCTTTTCATAATACCATTAACCATGAATAATTTTATAACTGAAATCTAAATGTTGATGTTATTTAGAGTGTTGGTATCATAATTATGATCCCAAACTTGATAATAACATGTGAAATGGGTTTTAGGGTTCTTACTATTATGGATCCTAGGAACTGAATTAGCATAATTCTAAAATACTGTAATAATAGGCCTAGTATGACCCATACTACGAAGATAACAACAATGAATTGATAAAATGAGAATTCTAACCCAACCCCAAAATATCCAAGTGCAGTATGGATTCTGTAGTTGACCACAATGTATGTTAAAAATCAGACCATGGTAAGCATATTCTACACTCAAGGATTTAACCCAAATTCTAGATAGCTTAAAACTGAAAACACCAATTAAAACAACTATAGAGTATGTTAACCGATAAAAACATGTTGTTGATAATATGAAAAATAAAAATGTGTGTCTAAAATCCTAAAAAAATATATATGTATTCTACAAACTGTAAAGATGAAACTCACAAAACAAAATCTCAAATATCAAGCTCACTCACTTTCTCAGTGGTGATACCTTAATCTCTTTTACAAAATAAGAGACAACGAAAGATACAATGTATTTGGATACATGCAAGAAGTGCCCCTGTTTGGCAGAGTCAAACCCCGACCCTAGTTAATACATCCAGTGTTCCCTCTTGCATGAATAAAAGTGCTAGAGTTAGTGTGATCCAACAAGGGGATGACTATGGCATGTGTGCATGCACACTCCTATTTGGGATATGTTCCCTCAGTTAGCTCATGATTCAAGCACTCTAATTAAACTGAAATAGAAACTGAGTTGAACTAGAACTTTATAAATATGGAACAACAATGAGCTGAAGGGGATAAAACTAAAAATAAACTAGGATTGGCACATGCATGTTGAAGGCATGCATTCCCCCTCTACTCCCCTACATAATTGCACCTCTCTCACATTTTGTTTCTCACAAGAACCCAAGAAACGTGTTGTATGGACCTATTGGTGTGTGCACCCTTTTGCAGTGGAAACAACTAACTAAGTTAAATAAGTAAAAATCTAACCATCCATCTAAAACTCTTCCTCAATACCATCCATTTTTTTTATTGAAAAAGTACAAATTGAACTTACTTTTTCTTGATTTCTATAGTAGGATTATCAGTTTGTTGATCCCTCCTTGCATTCGCTTCTTGAGAATATTTTAAATTTATATCCAACTCATCAATATCATATCAGAATTTTTCCATATTTGATGAATATGTTTGACCAAGATTTATATTCTCTTCCTAAGAAACATTATAGGCCTTAATAATTAATGGTTTATCCTTCAAATCAACTAAATATTTCTCAACTTCATTAAGCTATCTCTACAAAGTAGTGGAACCTGTAGCTTTGACTCTTTCATCGCTCATATTAGTTTGTAAGTAATGAATCAATTGTAGTTCCACCTTTTTCATTGATTCCAATGTATTTTAGATTTGTAGTGGGATTGTCTTTAATAATATTTAGGGATGGATATTCCACATGAGCCTTACTGTTTCAAACATTGAAACTTGAAAAGATTATGCCACATCTTTGTATCAATACCAACCACATGTTAGCATAATACATGTTAGTCCACACTCTTATTTCTTTTCCTTGACATGTTTTGTGAAGATATCACAAGTACAAACAAATAAATCTACTGATATTGGAGGCACACAATTTCTTCCATTCTACATTGATGAAATCTCCATTGCTCCATATTTCCATTATTGTGCACTGTAAACATCATTTATCATATCCAAAAGTTTGGCAATTCATCGAATCTGAGTAATTATCACACAATCATGATTGGGAAATCCATAGCCAAGTGTTTTGCTTCCACCCTTGATATCTATATGGATAAACATTCTCAACACAAAACCTTTTGAACTAAGAGTCAAGCCAACTTTTGTTCAGTTTAATTATAGTTTTCATTAGAACAATTTTTTTGGGGAGAAGTGCATCATATATTACTTCATAGAACATAGAGTTACATCATGGAACAAAGAGAGTCATAACAATCTAACACAATTACAAGGAAGTTCTTGTCCTAGAATTTAGAAAATCCAGAAATGCTAACATATGATGTTGTGCCCTAATAGTAAGGGATTCAACATCTTTATTGAAAACAATGAGTTTCTTTTTAACAAGCAAAGCCAATTCCTTATTAAAATTTATCATTTCTCCTAAGCTAATTAGGGATGGTTCCTCATGAAAAGAAGCTTTATACCATTGTTTTGTAGAAATCCAATAGTGGACAATTGAACTATGTTCCATAAATATTTGTAGCTACCATAATCATCTAAGTATCCCCAAGGAGAGGAAACTTTCAAGAAAGAAAGGAAGTAAAAAATGTTAAATTTAAACTTAAACAATGCCCAAAAAGTATTAATAGAGGAGAATCTCAAAAAGACATACTCAACTATTTCATATCTACCACAAAGTGTGCATGCAACATTTGAAACACCAACTTTATGAAGCACAGTCTTGATAAGAAAAACTTTGTGGAGCATAAGCCACCCCAATACTCTATGCTTGAAAGAAAAATGAGATTTACATATAGAATGGAACCTCATTAACCAATGTGATTTAGGATCCCTCATCCCCCACCCTTATCAAATAAACAATCATGCACTTTAACATTTTGTATTGTTTTTAATTTTTCTCTTAGCTCATGTTTTTTTGGAGATGCCCTGGTCAATTATGTCAAATGCAGTATTTTATGGTGAGGTTATCTTTCATGGTGTTATAAGGAGAATTTAAATTACCACAGTGGCATATCCTTATGATTGGATTTTTCCACATTAATATATTTAATCTTACTACTAGACAAGCTCTTCCCTGCCCCAGAATTCTTAGACCTGCCTCTTGTGGAAATTTCCAAAATGTTATGATCCCATGTAGAAATTTATGGTTCTTGACCTTTAATGAAAACCCAGAAATTTCATCTCTCACTAGAGGTTTCTCAGATCTAATCCCTGAGAGATTTCAGCTTTTGAGAATATTTAAAATATTTACTTATAACAAAAAACAACAACAACAACAACTAATTTACATCATTCCAAATCATTGGGTAGCTAAATTACTTCCTTTTGGTTATTTGTACACCCACTTGGGAAGTATCTACTTCTACCAGTTTGCTTTAATATTGAGGCTTTCAAAGTAAAAGAACAAATTTCTTACTTACATTAACAAGCCTCTTGTCTTGGTTGGCAATCTCCATGGGAATCTTGTTCTCACATGTTATCACTAAAGTCATCACCCTGACTGCTAAAGGGGCTGAGCTAGTGCACTTAAGATTATTAGAGTTTTATGATTGGATTGAATGTGTGGGTGGAAAGGAAACACAGGCTTGTCAGATGAGAAGGTTCCTGATATAAATATGATCAACAACATATCTCAACTTCAAAGGCATCCATGCTAATATCAAATAAAAGAACAATTTTTAGACACAAGGAATGCTTCAGATTTCAAGGATGGTGGTTGAAATATAAAGTGAACATTTGAAACTAAAGATGGTAGTCTAGTTTCAAATCAGAAAGCTTCAGGAATGAAAATGGTAGTTCAGTTCCAAAGCTACATATTGAAAAACAATTTACATGAAACATGTGTATAAAACATAGCTTCATCAATAAGAAAATGGATTTACCAATTATCTCATTGCTTCCCAATAAAACAGAAAGAGAATAACACAAGGATCACAACTCTGAGTTTCAACATTTATAGATCTAAGAAGGTGGAAATATTGTTACATTAAGCCCAAAAACTAGCTTTCTCCCTTCAGCCTTTCGAGCCTCAGGCCTCCAGGATATTCTCTTAGGAGTTCCCCCCCCTCCCCTTCTCTTCAAAATCATAGGATTTATAGAATATTACAATCCTATAGGCTCTATCTTTGAGAGTTCAAGTCTATCCATAACCCAAAAATAACCAAAGATTTAATTTACTTCAGCAAATTAAGAACTGCTACAATCAAATGTCCCAGCTATTTAATATTATGTCTGAAAATGCTCGATTTGATTTAGAAAGGATGATTGTGTGCCTGGAAATTTGGGATGTATATTTGACTTGTGAAATGGTTTTCTCCTTGTCATTGATCTCCAAAATACTATAGCTTCCTTTATGCCTTGAAATTTGAAGTTGACTATTAAATGTCCTACCACCTGTGCATTTGTTTTTCTCATACATTTGTGCCCTCGAGTGCTAAGTGCATCCTTGAAATCTGGATCCAATTTCTAAAATAGAATAAAAATGAGAGCACTTTTTACAAGAAGTTCGACACTAAATTAAAGATAGACCTTATCTCCAGTAAAATTCACAGATTTTTGACAAACATTTTTAGAGTAGCATATGAGATGTAATCCCATTCATTGTTTCAGGAACCTGTTCTACAAAGACCAAAGCACGTCCTGCAACAACTCTTCTTCACATGAAATACCCTTCCTAAACTCAATTTCTAATTCCACAGTCTTGAATGAAGGTTTCATTGATCTGAATATCTAAGTTTCTAAAGATTTTAATACCATTATTCATGCCACATTATTTTCTAGATCATTGACAAACAGATGAAGACATATCGAGCACTTTGCAATTGACAATAGCATGAATTTTTTAATGATTCCACCAATACACTGACTGAAGTTTGGAAAAACACTCAATTTGGATGTTGTTAGGATGCATTGTTCTGAAATAGAGTTTATAGAAACAATATCCATTGTTTATCCAAAATGGAATTTCTATGGAAATTTATTCCACAATAAGAAGCACCATCAACTCCAAACTAAGAATAGAAGATTCACTTAAGAAGAAGAGAAACAGGCCAACATAAGTGCTCATAATCCATGCAATAAAGAAATACTTTCCAGGTTTAGAAGTGTAACACCCTGTTTCCCCCAGTCTGTAAAAATAACTATACTGGCCAAATATTGTGGCAAACTTAGAAATGTGAATGTGTGATGTGAATGGACCTTGTGAAAAAGGTCGATGAATGTAAATAATATTATGAATATATATAATGCAAGACTGCTGAGAGGGGGGTGTACTAAAAAAGAGACCACGATGGCTGAAGAAAGGTGGTGGAAGGCACCTAGAATGGTGGCATTAACTTCCACTGAAACCAATATTGTATTTGGACTTCACTGGCCCAGAGAACCAAGAGTAGCTCACTGGCCCCGAATTAAATGACTCGCCAGGTTGGTAGGTAAATGGATCCTCATGAGTAATGAGGGATGGGGGTGAACTGCCCATTCATAGAGTCCTCAGACCTGACCACCGAAAGGAAAATCGTGCCACATGCAACCTCACCGAAAAGAGAAAAGGCAGGAAGAGTGTGCGATCAAGGCAGACGCGAGGGAAAGAAGAAAGAACTCTGGAAAATAAAGAGTGAGTGATAGCAGAGAAGAGGAGATTCACCTTCATTCTCGGTCACTGGCAAACAGAGACTCAGCCTCGCAACATTGTGGTCTCATCTCGAGGGTGGCTAGTGGTAAATCTGTTGGGAGTCGCTGAGCCTACGGTTGGGTGGAAATGAGCACCCCTCTTAGTAGTTGCATCACCTGGTGTTTTTCTGATAAGTTTTATATCTTGTATCTTGAAATTTATATGCTGACATGTATGTTCATAGTCTGTGCAATTATGAATGGTTTCAGTGTAAGACTGTCTGCATGGTGTTTTGATCAGAAATGATGGCTGCATGTTTTTATTGGAAAGACCACGTATGTCTTATGCTTATACATACATACA
>JASDQU010735722.1:32989-44961 GCA_032191745.1 Picea mariana | reverse complement strand
TATGTATATATATGATGAACTAATACAGATTTTCAAGTCTGCTCTCGAGAGATTTGTTCCTTTGATTGTCCTACCTGATGCCTTGGATAGATTTCCTCACGAAGGCACCCTTTCGAGACCACTTCCTTACCTTTGAGAGTACCTTCCAGTATGGTCTTCAAAACCTGGTGTAAATTACCTGAGGATCCAAAGGAGGATGTTATAGTTTAAGCCTTAAACTCTTGCGCGAGGGAGAATGGTCCTCGTAGATCCCAACATTTCGGCATTTCGGTACCCGGAGTACCTAAGAGCGAGTCCCCTTGCACTCGCAAGTCCCAAAACCCCGATTTATGAAATCCTGAAATGACAGCGTGTGGATAAGTATCGAGCAACAAACGAGATCCCGTTGGAAGATCTGAGGTCAATTGTGACCGTTAGATTT
This sequence comes from Picea mariana, assembly GCA_032191745.1. Taxonomy (NCBI): domain Eukaryota; kingdom Viridiplantae; phylum Streptophyta; class Pinopsida; order Pinales; family Pinaceae; genus Picea; species Picea mariana. The sequence goes on along the minus strand of JASDQU010735722.1, from coordinate 44,540 downwards.
GAGGAAGAAACGAGGGCATTAAATGCCTCAACCTCTTTCTTTTATCTTGGTGAGTAGCGAAGAAATTGGACCATAGATCCAAAGGTCCGTGAGAGTACCTGAACCATTCATTCATAAGGGCACATGGCAGTCAGTAAGAATTTCGGCATTTCGACACCTGAAGTATCTAGGTGCGAGTTTTCTTGCACTCGCGAGTCCCGGAACCTCGACCCGTGAAATCCTGAAATGGGAGCATGTGGATAATTATTGATTGACGGACGAGATCCTGTCAGAAGATCTGAGGTCAGTCACGACCGTTAGATTGGAGGAAGAAATGAGAGCGTTAATGCCTCAACCCTTTTTTTTATCTTCGTAACTAGCGAAGAAATCAGGACTGTAGATCCAAAGGTTCGTGGGAGTACCTGGACCGTCCATTTATAAGGACACATGGCTTCCAATAAGAGTTTCGACGTTTCGACACCGAGGAAATCAAAGGGCATGAACCCTGATTATCGCGAGTCGCGAAAACCCGATGACCGAAACCACGAAATAGTTTAGGATTTGGATGAGATAGGATATTTCGGCACTTTGGGGCCCGAAATACCTAAGTGTGTATTCCCTTGTGCTCACGAGTCCCGAAATCCTGATGGGTGAAATCATGAAAGGACAATACGCATGTATGTTACGATATTTCGGCATTTCAGTAATTGGAATACTCAAGGGCGTATTCCCTTGTACGTGCAAGACCCGAAATTCTGACATATGAAAACCCAAAATGATAACATGCGGAGGAACCTCGATATTTCAGCATTTCGGTACCCAGAATACCGAAGGGCATATTCCCCTTGTACTCGCAAGTCCCGAAATCCTGACTTGTGAAATCCAAAAATACTAGCATGTGGGTAAGTTATGAGTTTACAGAGTTTCGGCTTCCGGGAAACCCAGGTGCGAGACCTCCTGTTGTCGCATGTACCAAAATCCTATGGAAACCCTGAAATAGTGAAGTGTGTTTAGAGGTAATGTTTCGTATTTCGGCTCCTGGAAGATCCCTATGTGAGACCTCCTATCATTGCATCCCCCGAATTCCCAACTTGCGAAACCTCGAAGTATGAAACTCTGAAAATGAGTATAGGGCCACTAGAATTAATGTTTCGGTGTTTCGACACTCGGGACATCTAGAGGCAAATGTCTTTTCCTCGCATATCATGAAATCCCGATAGGCGAAGTCCTGAAATGGGTTAGCACATGTGGTTTTGGCATTTCGTCTTTTCGGTGCTCGGGACTTCCAAAGGTCAGTTTTCCTCATATTCGCTAGCCACGAAATTTCGATGGATGAAACCCTGAAATGAACAAAGGAATACCTGCATCGCGATTTCTCGTATCATGAAAGTCGATGAGTACCCTCCGATAAGGCTTGTGGCCATAACCGCTGATTATATGAGTGTGGATAAGGGATGACAGGGTCTGTATCAGGCCCCGTAGGGATTCGGGGAACTATGTTCCTCGGAGAAAAGAAGAAAAAGGCCGAAAATTTTGAAATTTCGTAGTGGGTATGTTACAAGAAGTCTTTGCCATATACTTTGAATTATCAAATACTATGGATGCAAGTTCTCAAGAGAAAACTGCTCTACAAAATGGACTTGAACAAAACACTGATGGGAATGAGATGAGCAATGTTGAATGTGAACAACTTACAAGAGATCCCAAGTGTCATCAATTGGAACATACTTAAGATGGTTGGACTGCTATGTCTGTAGCATCAGAGGTGACATATTCTAATATCGGGGTAGAATGTAGTGGCCACATAAATGAGGAAGATGTTCAAAGTTTTCAAGACAAAGTGCAAGTTTCCATAGGAGAGTATTCAACATACAGTATGCCTACTTGTATGAAACTCAATTCAGATCAAATGAAAAACTTGTTTGTTTCTGGCAAAGATGACCAGTTCAAACACTTTGATAGTGTCAAATACCCTCTGGACCATTACATTCTGAATGAAACAACTCAGAGTTCTAATGATAGAAAGTGGTTAAAGAAAGTTTAGCAAGAGTGGAATTAAAAATCTACCTTTAGGGTTTCACATGGATCCTATTTAGTTTGAAAAGGATGATGATACAAATTATCACATGGAAATTATAACTGGACTTGCTAATATGCATGCAAGGAACTATAGCATACGTGAGGTGTATAAGCTTAGTAAATTCACTAGTTACAGGTATATTGACATTGCATCATCTTGGATTGTTATTATTGAGGGTATCTACACTTTGAGTGAACGATTATGCCTGTTCTTGGATCTCCAGGTGTCTATCACTAGAGTTGTACACTTTGATCTTGTCAAGAGGTTTTTGAGGGATTTAAATCGGTTGGGTCAGGCACCAGAGCCTGGAGGACATCATCATCAAATATCAAGGAGAATTTATCCTATGTACAAGGCCTACATTGAACCTGACTTGAAGACTTCCCATATTAAAAATTGTGAACAAATTCAATCCTTTTTCTGGATTTCAAATGCCCACTTACAATTTAAATTCCAGTCGTACTACCATAGTAGGACAAATTAAGGAAGTATTTTGTAGAGATCACACAGAGAAAACTAAAGAAAATTATGACATATATTTGTTGCCCCCCGGGGAAGATCCAGAGACTTCTCAATCTTACTTGCGGAATAGGGATGGCGATTACCTTATTATGTTTGAGGAATGGGTTGCTTCACAGGGAATAGAGGCACATTGTGGGCTTGTAAATCTGGTTCAAAGACTCAACAACTGTTTGATCAAGAGATCGACGATGTTGATTAAATTTCTAGTTGGGATTTATCCCACATGTATAGTGAGAAACGTTTTATATTTGTTTATAATCATAGCCATCACTATGCCTATTTAATGTGTAGTGAAAGGGTATGGAGGGGGCTCTAGGTGGTTGGAATTCACAAACAAGAACGACATCTTGGAGCTCAGGACGACCTGACAGGACCCCTAGATTTTTGAGGAAATGATAAAAAGAATTGATCTACTGAGAGAGATGACCTCGTCCTTTGGATAAATATTTTTTTAACACATTATTGGCGCGATGGTCATATGAGTGACCATGGGAAATTGGTCGGAGTTTGAAGTTCCTTACGATTGTTTTGTTTGAAGATTAGATGGAACCTTCACCATTATGGACCAAATAGTCAAGAAAGATTAAAAAATATTACTTCAATGATTCCATGCCTAAATCAAGTAAAAATGTGAATAATTAAATGATTCCATGCCTAAACCAAGTAAAAATGTGAATAAATGATAAGCCTCTTTGAGTCCCGACAACCTCTTATTATAAGATATTAAATGCACAAAATAATATGAAAATCTAAATGAGTCTTTATAATGTATATAAATTATATAAAGTGGTCTAGAAGGTAATAATAACCCTACATGTCTACAATTAATGTATGAATTAATTAGTGGTAGGAATTAGGGGCTTAACATGCCTCTCCCCTTCAAACAAGCAATGTGGCACTCAATGTTGATCGATTGTCGATGTTTCTATATGAAGAAATTATATGTCCAAGTTTCATATTTTGTTGGCATGTTCTTCCACTTGATGTTGTACTCAATAATTTCGCTATACCTTAGTTGTTTAATTCTTGTTTCAATGACCAATTCATGTTATAGTATGATTTTTTTCCCTCTCATGGAACAAATGTTGTAAATTTCTCAACTTAGTTTCTTTCTCCAAAATTCATGTTAGTTACGCCACTTAGTTTCAGAACCTCGTCGCCTGGCATAAGCTTGTGTAACCATTAATCCCTTGCGCCATTCGGCGCAACCTTTCTGCCACAAATACAAACTCTAAATCTATTGACATTTTCGCCGAACTTTTCTACCGTCAAGATCTCAAATCTTTAAAAAGTCTCCCAAGGTCTCCCATTTTGTCCTGCTTCGCATTCCTTCTTTGTGAAGAGTGTTAGTTATACTATCAACTATGAATTTGGCTCTCTTCACATATTATTTTAAAATTATTTTATATAATTTTAAAATCAATATTTTATTTTAAAGTTAAAAAAATCATTTTTTAAGCCAAGCCCTTTGTATTGTTGAGTCCACTATCCTTCATGTCCCGATCTCCAACTATTCACCACAAAGCCACATGCCAAGTCACAAGACACACACACAAGACTCCAAGCACGAGTTTTCATGTGTCGATCAAAGAAACACACCATATGTGTTGTGTTTTAAGTCGCATGGAGGAAAGACTCGCGAGGAAACCCGAAAGAGGTGTGCTACACACCCACAAATCGCAAGAATGGTATTACATGTAAAACCGGGCTCTATTTCGGTGATTTGGATGACGTAAGGTTTTAAGTAACCACTTTTTCGTTTTCCTGAAATCCCGAAATCAGGACTCCCATCATATGTATCATTCGCAGAGCTAGTGGACACTGGAAATCTCTCGTCTAATTTCTCATTTTGGTAATCGAAGGGTTATATGAGAATTTGCATTTATAAAGCCTCGAGTCAAGCCTTGGGCTCAAGTCACGAATGAAACAACTCATTCAAAGCCATGAGTTAATATACAAATCACCAAGCTGCATGTAAGAAGGGCCACGAAGAGCAACCACGCATCGGAGGGTAAATAAATTGTGCGCATCTATTGTTAATTTTATAAGGAAGCTATAGTTTAATGTCTGGAGTGGGTGGGAGCACAAGGTCTGGTGCAATTCTTGTTGTTGCATGATTATCAAAAGAAGCAGGCAATCTGACTGTTGGTGTAGTTACCTATCCTTTCAGTTTTGAAGGTCGTAGGAGAGTCGTACAGGCCTTGGAGGCTATTGAGAGACTACATAAATGCGTGGATACTCTTATTGTTACTCCAAATGATAGGTTACCAGATTTTGTTGAAGAGAAGACACCTCTCTAAGAGGCATTCCTCCTTGCTGAAGATGTTCTGCTTCAAGAAGGGGGCATTACACAAAACTACTTATCGACCCTAGGAGAAAAGCGCGCAAGGGGCACACACATCTTCACATAGAAGAATTTTCTGGTATTGAATAAAATTGAAATGATAAGAATGGGTGATCACAATATTATAGAACTAGAGAAAGGATGGAATCACATGCACAAGGGTATTGAAAAGTTAAATAACATCTTGGAAGGAAAACCAGAGCAACCATTCGATGCAGATCATTATGCATTTCTTTATACAACTATCTACAATATGTGCACACAGAAATACCCATATGACTACTCAAAACAACTCTATGACAGATACAAAGATGCTTTTGTGGAATGTATTGAGTCATTGGTGTTGCCTGTATTATGGAAAAAAATTGAAGAGTTTATGTTGAGAGAAATTGTGAATCAATGGAATAATAACAAGATAATGGTCTGTTGGTTGTCTCACTTATTTAACTATTTGTATCTTTACTTCACCTCAAGACGCTCTCTTCCAGCTCTTAATGAAATCGGCCTTATCTATTTTCGTGATTTGGTCTATCAGGAATTGAAGACTACCGTAAGAAATGTAGAGATTTCACTGATTGATCACGAACGTGAGGGAGAACAAATAGATCGTGCTTTGCTAAAAATGTTTTTGGCATCTTTGTTGATATTGAGATGGGAAACATGGACTTCTATGATAGTGACTTTGAATAACCCATGTTGGAAGACACTTCTGCATACTACTCTCAGAAGGCTGCTTCATGGATTCTGGAAGATTCATGTCCAGATTATATGCTAAAGGATGAAAAATGTTTGAAGCAAGAGAAAAAAATAGTTATTCATTATTTACATGCAGACAGTGAGCAAACGTTATTGGGGAGAGTAGAACATGAGCTCCTTTCTCAATATGAAAATCGAGTTCTGGAGAAGGAACATTCAGGGTGCCATTCCTTGCTACAGGATTGGAAGATGGATGATATTTCAAGGATGTATAGGTTGTTCTGTAGGATACCCAAAGTTCTGGAACTGATAGCCCAATTTTTTCAAACAAAATGTTATTGATGAGGGAACAATCCTTGTTAAACAAGTAGAAGATGCAACAAACAAAGAATCCCAGGTTGTTACTAGCCTAGCAGATCCATTGAAAAATATCATTTTGGAGCTGTGGTTGAGGATAGGTATGCGGGAGGTATTCATTTTATTAGAACTGCTAGATGGCCACCACTACAACTCATGCACATGGAGGAGGATCTAATGCACGTACTGCTATAGACAATTCGCTGGAATTTAGGGATTATTTGTGCTTTTAACATAAGTTGGTTCAGATTATTGTTATTATTAGTTAAATTTAGTTAATAGTTAGTTCACTTTTAGTTAGGTATTCTACGACGAGGATTCAACCTCCTTGAGAGAGTGGAGTTATATAAAAGGATCATCCATTGTAAGATCGAGGAGGGGGGGGGGGACCTCTTTTGAAGAGGGATTCTATTGAAAACTGAGTTCATTTTGAAGACCTTAATGGAGTAATGTAGGAGAGAAGTTTTGACTTGATATGTGAGATTCATCACGGTTGACACTTTGAACATGTTTCTCTACTTCGTTATATTCACATTGTCTATTTCTTTCTTTATCAACTAAGTAAAATTTGTTTGGAATTCATCTTGCATGCTCCTTACACACAGTTGATATGTGTTGTGTTTCAATGATAGCTAGTCAGAATTCACTCAAGAACAGTGCTCTGTACCTAGTTGTTAGCTTCCAGTCTTTTTCCTCTAAAGTTGTAGTGAAAATTCATCCTTGTTAGATGCTTTCACTGTGATGGTCTTTTCCTTTTATTTTTTGCTACCATATCATAATTATCAATTGCTGAAACATAGACTTACTTTTCCTCATTTCCCTCAAGTAACATGATTACTGCTATTATCCCTTTTCTTTGGTTTTCACTTGACTCCATCGCCCAATAGGCCTTTTCAAATCTTTGCAACCTCCAACCTTATCAAAATATCTTGTCTTATAAGAAATCTGGCCTTCTTACTGTGATTACTGGATATTCTTTGAGTAAAGAGCCTTTGGCTATTGAGAGAGACCTCTCTGAGTGTATTAGGTCAAAAACACACTCTAAAGCAAATTTCAAGTTACCTCGGGGATTGGCTTGCAGCAACCCAAGTCAACTTTCGAGTGATAAATTAAAATTTTATTTTTTATTTAAAATGCACTTAGGCTTGGCTCTATTATAACCTAGAACCAACTCTTGCAACAACATTTTCTGGCGCCGATTCCGGGGACGGAGTAATGAAGCTATCTTCCCTGGGATATGACAAAAATTTAGAGCTATTCCTTGATGGTGAACAAGGGATAGGCAATCAATTGGCTGTGATAATTCACCTGGCGACTCCTTGGTTCAAAGACTCTACATGATTCATTGGCGACTCCACTGGTCTCAAAATGTCAAATTCATTCGTTGCTCGGATTGCTACAAGGTTTGATCCTCTGGACTTTACAAATGTTTATGTTTTTCCAAACACTGTTCTAGACATTAAAATTTGGGAAGATGTCCTTCCTAAATTTGGAGAATATGCGGACGACAATCCTACTCAACAGTTGTTTGAATTCCACAAGCTCATGGATGAATTAAAAGTACATCATGAAGATGTCCTCATGAATCTGTTTATGTTTCGTTGGAAAGAGATGCTAGACTCTAGTATAAATCTTTACCTCATTCCAATATTCCTTCATTGAAATATTTTCACATACTTTTTCATCAACATTGTAAAAGAATATACTCAGCTGAAATACTTTTGGAAGGTTGTTGTAATATACAATTCATAAGACAAAAAGATCAAACAAATCATCTTGAAGAGGAGGAAGAAATATCATAAATTTCTCAAGTTGATGAAGATGATCAGTATGGGGAAGAGTTGGTTGATAAAGAAGAAAGATATGATAGCTCTTGTGATCATATTCAAGAAGAAGATATTCAGCATCACGGTCAACTTGGAGAAGAGAAAGGAAATAATTGTTGTTTTATCCAGAAAATATAGAGACCACCTCCTCCTTTAACAGAAGAAGAGACAGATTTGCTCCTAAACAGTTTTGTTGCAGCCCCTACTTACACAGATCTCCACCATCCAAACAGTCCTGAATATGTGAGTGAAACATATCCTATTATTAATGAAAATCTGATTTTAAATGATGAAAACCATGAAACTATACAGGAAGTCAGTGAACCTTTTTATGATGATGATTTTCCACCAGGAGATCATCTTGTAGACTTCGTTTTATTTCATTAAAAAGATGTCGCTATCATGTTTAACCATCCTAAAGAATGTTTGGTGTTCAAGGATGTTTTAGACTGTGATTTGGAGGAGTATGAATCTGAGATAGACATCATGCCAGAGAAAGAACTAGAATTTCCCATCCTTGAGGAATCCACAGTCAATATTCCAAACATTTGTCTGATTGGTGACACTTCTGAGTTATCTGCTAAACCTAAATATGATGAGTACATTGGTGATTATAATATTGTTTCTCTAGATCAATTTGTTGTAGTGTTTTCATAGAGGAATGGCAGTCTTCAGAAAGATGCCATATCAGATGAAGGATGTTGGATATCCTTTTTGAGGATGATCCTGAGAAAAATAAATTAGAGAACGCAGTAGTCTCTAATGAAGCTTGTTATTTAAAACCTCACGAGCATGCATTTTTTCATGATCCTTTTGATGACCTTTTAGATTCATTTAATGGAGGAGTATGCTATGTCACAGATATTTTGTCACAGGAATCGAAGAAACATTTGAACATTCATGATCAACAGCGTGTCAGATGGGAGTTGTTAGTTTCTTTCTTCAGCCCGCTCAAAGAAAGCATGAGCAGATTTCAAATAAGCAGACAGTTATTGGATTGGATTCACTGGCATTTTTGTATCATTTGATTCAGTGGGAATTTTTCGGTAATTAGAGTAGGTGATGTATATAAATAAGCTTGACTTTGAGCATTAGAGTAAAACAATGATTTTTAGTATATTTCCAGTTCACTTTGGTTTTGGTTTTAAAGCATTACGAATCCATAGCCCAATGAATGCTAAGCGGTTTTTGTTTTGGAAAGGTGCAATTAAAGTGATAGGGTTCAGAGTTTGATAAGGACAATTGCAGGTTTCCCAATGGATGAAGGCACATGGTCTACTATTCTTGGCGCTTTACAAGAAAACACCATGCCTAGATGGATCCGGAACAAATGTTGGAAATTTCTCAATTCAGTGTCTTTCCCCAAAATTTATGTTAGTTACGCCACTTAGTTTCAGAACCTTACCACCTAACATAATATTGTGTAACCATTAATCCCTTGTGCCATTCGACGCAACCTTTCTGCCACAAATAAAAACTCTAAATCTATCGCCATATCCGCCGAACTTTTCTACCGTCAAGATCTCAAAGCTTTAAAAAGTCTCCCAAGGTCTCCCATTTTGTCCTACTTCACATTCCTTTTTTGTGAAGAGTGTCAGTTATACTATCAACTATGAATTTGTCTTTCTTCACATATTATTTTAAAATTATTTTATATAATTTTAAAATTAATATTTTATTTTAAAGTTTAAAAAAAAAAATTTTAAGCCAAGCCATTTGTATTGTTGAGTCCACTATCCTTCACGTCCCGATCTCCAACTATTCACCATAAATCCACATTCCAAGTCACAAGACACGCATTCAAGAATCCAAGGAAGAGTTTTCATGTGGGGATCAGAGAAATGCACCATTTGTCTGAGTGTTAAGTCACATGGAGGAAAGACTCAGGAGGAAACCCAAAATAGGTGTGCTACACGCCCAAAAATCACAAGAATGGTATTACATGTAAATCCGGGCTCTATTTCAGGGATTTGGATGACGTAGGGTTTTAAGTAACCACTTCTCCATTTCCCCGAAACCCAAAAGCCCAAAATCGGGACTTCCATCATATGTATCATTCGTAGAGGTGGTGGACATTGGAAAGTTCTCGTATGTTTGCTCATTTTGGTAATCAATTGGTTATATGAGAATTTGCATTTATAAAGCCTCGAGACAAGCCTCAGGCTCAAGTCACAAACAAGCAATTCATTCAAAGCCACGAATTAATATACAAAGCACCAGGCCAAATGTAAGAAGGGCCACAAAGAGCAACCACACATCGGAGGGAAAATAAAATCGTGCGCATCTATTGTTAATTTTATAAGGAAGCTATAGTTGAATCTCTGGAGTGGGTGGGAGCACAGGGTCTGGTGAAGCTCCTGTTATTGCATGATTATCAAAAAAAGCAGGCAATTTGACTGTTGGTGTAGTTACCTATCCTTTTAGTTTTCAAGGTCATAGGAGAGTCGTACATGCCTTGGAGGCTATTGAGAGACTACAGAAATGCGTGGATACTCTTATTGTTACTCCAAATGATAGGTTACCAGATGTTGTTGAAGAGAAGACACCCCTCTAAGAGGTTTTCCTCCTTGATGACTATGTTCTGCATCAAGAAGTGGGTATTACACAAAACTACTTATCAACTCTAAGAGAATAGTGCACAAGGGGCACACACATTTTCACATAGAAGAATTTTCTGGTATTGAATAAAATTGAAATGATAAGAATGGGTGATTGAAATATTATAGAACTAGAGGGAGGATGGAATCACATGTGCAAGGGTATTGAAAAGTTAAAGAACATCTTGGAAGGAATAGCAAAGAAACCATTCGAATCAGATCATTATGCATTGCTTTATACAACTATATACAATATGTGCACACAGAAACACCCATATGACTACTCACAACAACTTTATGAAAGATACAAAGATTCTTTTGTGGAATATATTGAGTCATTAGTGTTTCCTGTATTATGGAAAAAGCATGACGATTTTATGTTGAGAGAAATTGTGAATTGGTGGAATAATCACAAGATAATGGTTTGTTGGTTGTCTCGCTTATTTAACTATTTGGATCATTACTTCACCTCAAGATTCTCTCTTCTATCTCTTAATTAAATTGGCCTTATCTATTTTCATGATTTGGTCTATCAGGAATTGAAGACTACCGTAAGAAATGTAGTGATTTCACTGATTGATCGCGAAAGTGAGGGAGAACAAATAGATTGTGCTCTTCTAAAAAATGTTTTGGGAATCTTTGTTGAAATTGGGATGGCCAACATGGACTTCTATGATAGTAACTTTGAATCAACCATGTTGGAAGACACTGTTACATAATACTCTTGGAAGGATGCTTCATGGATTCTGCAAGATTCATGTCCATATTATATGCTAAAGACTAAAAAAATTTTGAAGCGAGAGAAAGAAAGAGTTAGTCATTATTTACATGCAAACAGTAAGCAAACGTTATTGGGGAGAGTAGAGCATGAGCTCCTTTCCCAATATGAAAATCAACTTCTGGAGAAGGAACATTCAGGGTGTCGTTCCTTGCTACAGGATTGGAAGATGGATGATCTTTCAAGGATGTATAGGTTGTTCTGTAGGATACCTAAAGGTATGGAACCAATAGCCCAATTTTTTCAAACAACATGTTACTGATGAGGGAACAATGCTTGTTAAACAAGTAGAAGATGCAGCAAACAAAGAATCCTAGTTTGTTACTAGCCTAGCAGATCCATAGGAAAATATCATTTTGCAGCTATGGTTGA
>JASDQU010735722.1:7574-18448 GCA_032191745.1 Picea mariana | reverse complement strand
ACACCATGCAAACAGTCTTACATTGAAACCATTCATAATTGCACAGACTATGAACATACAAGTCAGCATATAAATTTCAAGAAACAAGATATAACACTTATCAGAAAAACACTAGGTGATGTAACTGCTGAGAGGGGTGCTCGTTTCCACCCAAACGTAGGCTCAACGACTCCTAATGGATTTACCACTAGCCACCCCCGAGCTAAGACCAGGATGCTGCAAAGCTGAGTCTCTGTTCACTAGTGATCGAGAACGAAGGTTACTCTCCTCTTCTCTGCTATCACCCACTCTGTATTTTCTAGAGTTCTTTCTTCTTTCCCTCGCATTTGCCTTGATCGCACACTCTTCCTACCTTTTCTCTTTTCGGTGAGGTTGTGTGTGGCACAATTTTCCTCATGGTGGTCAGGTCTGAGGACTCTACGGATGGGTTGTTCACCCCCATCCCTCATTACTCATGAGGAGCCATTTACCTACAAACCTGGTGAGTCATTTAATTCGGGCTAGCAAGTCGCTCTTGGTTCTTCGAGCCAGTGAAGTCCAAATATAGTATTGGTTTCAGTGGAAGTTAACGCCACCATTCCAGGTGCCTTCCATCACCTTTCTTCAGCCATCATGGTCACTTTTTCAGTACACCCCCCTCTTAGCAGTCCTACAATATATATATTCATAATATTTTTTACATTCATCGACCTTTTTCATAAGGTCCATTCACATCACACATTCACATTTCTGAGTTTGCCAAAATACTTGGCTAGTATAGTTATTTTTACAAACTGGGGGAAACAAGGTGTTACAATTCCCTCCCCCTTAAAGGAACATCATCCTCAATGTTCTATCTATCAACTTGACATTCATGTACAGATGTAAGCAAAATCGGATATGCCCGTTTCATGGCATCCTCCTTTTCCCATGTAGCCTTATCTGGGCCAAAATGTTTCCATTGCACCTTGACCTATGCAATGGTTCAGTTTTGGAGCAGGGTTTCCTTTATGTCCAGTATGCATTCAGGTTCTGGTAGAAATTCTCCCTCTATTTCCACTTGGATCACAAACTAGTCAATTATATGGTTAGCATCATGTACATATTTCTTCAATAATGAAACATGGAAAACATTATGTGCTTTTACTATGGGAGGAAGTGCTAGCCTATAGGCTACAGGTCCCACTCTATCTAGAACCTTAAAGGGTCCACAATACCGAGGTGATAACTTGGCACAAGATCCCATTTTCAGAGAACTTTTCCTGGGCCTAGCTCTGAGATATACATGATCTCCCACTTTGAACTCTCTTGGAGTTCTCTTTTGGCCGGCATAACTTTTCTGTCAGTTCTGAGTGACCTTCAGGTTTTGTTTTATCTGAGTCACTTGCTCTTCCATTTCTTTCAACATGTTGGGTCCAAAAGAAATCCTGTTTACGAGATTACTCCAACTGACAGGAGTGTTGCACACTCTACCATAGAGGACTTCAAAGGGACTCATCTTTAAGGATGTTTGGTAGCCGTTGTTGTAGGCGAATTCTACTAGTGCCAGGTATTGTTCCCACTTCCTGGGTTGATGCAGTACATGCATTCTTAGCATGTCTTCAAGTATTTGGTTCACTCTTTCTATCTGTCCATCAATTTGAAGGTGATAGGCGGTGCTAAACAACAACTTGGTCTCTAAACCCGCCATCAGTGATTTCCAAAAGTTGGAAGTGAACTTCGTGTCTCCGTCAGACACGATCTCTTTTGGCATGCCATGCAGTCTGAATATCTCCTTCATGAATACCTGGGCGATATCTAATTCCTTGCAGGTCGATTTGACAGGGATGAAATGAGAAGACTTGCTTAATTTATCCACCACTACCATGATGGCATCATTCTGTTTGGTCGAGGTTAGTAATCCGGTGATGAAATCCATGGAGATGGTTTCCCATTTCCATTTTGGGATTGGTAGAGGTTGCAATAACCCTGCTAGGTGTCGGTGTTCTACTTTAACCTGTTGGCACTCTATGCATTTTTCCAAGTACTCGGCTATGTATTTATTCATTCCAGACCAATAGAATTGTTTCCTAGTGGCCGTGATCATTTTCTGGTATCCTGGATGACCAGAATAGGGTCTTTTATGTAGTTCATCCAGTATGAACCTCTTCAAGTCATCACAATCTAGAATATAAAATCTTCTTCTGTAAGTGAGCAGACCTCCTTTGGTTATCTAGTAGCCTTCATATTTTACTCCAGCGGGTTATTTTTGTAAGTACATGGTCACGGTCTGGACGAAGGGATCTATTTCTTATGCATTTCTAACTCTTTCTTTGACATCCGTCTCGCAGGTGCTCACCGCTGCCAGGTGAATTGTTTTCATACTTCTGCTAAGGGCATTGGCCACCCTATTTTCTTTTCCTTTAATATGTTTGATTTCAAAATCAAACTCTCTAAGGAGGGCCATCCACCTAGCTTGTCTAGCATTGAGCTTTGGTTGATTAAACAGATATCACAATCCACAGTGATCTGTCATAAGTACAAATTTTCTTCTCGGGAGGTAATGCCTCCACATTTTCAAGGCATGCACTATGGTAGCCAGCTCTAGATCATGGGTCACATAGTTGACTTCGTGCTCATTTAATTTTCGGGATTCATAGCAGACCACACTTCCTCCTTGCATAAGGACTCCTCCGATCCCTTCCTTAATGGCATCTGTGCACACGAGGAAGTCAGCTTCAGGATCGACGATCTTCAACACAGGTGCATGGGTCAGTAGATGTTTCAAGGTTTGAAATCTTTCTTCACATTTCTGTGTCCACATGAATTTTGTCCCCTTCTTCTGGAGGGAAGCGATTGGACAACCAATCTTGGAGAATCCTTTTATAAGTCTCCTATAGTAACCTGCTAATCCCCTAAAGGATCTGATATCAGAAACATCCTTTGGGGTAGGCCATTCCATGATAGACCTGATCTTATTAGGGTCTATTGCTACCCCTTCTTCAGATAGGATGTGGCCTAAGTAATGTATTTGCTTCTAGAAGAAGTCACATTTGTGGAATTTGGCATAGAGCTGATATTTTCTTAGCACTTGCAGCACAAGCCTAAGATGCTCTTCATGCTCTTCTCTATTCTTGGAGTAAATTAATATATCATCAATAAAAACCAGCACAAATTTGTCTAGGAATTTACTGAGTACATTGTTCATCAAGCACATGAAAGTGGCAGGGGAATTGGTTAACCCAAATGGCACTACCATGAACTCATAGTGACCATACCGTGTCTGGAAGGCAGTTTTATGGATATCTTCACCCTTGATTTAGACTTGATGGTATCCCGACCTCAAGTCAATCTTTGAGAAAATAGACGCACCCCCCAATTGGTCGAACAGGTCATCGATCCTAGGCAAGGGGTACTTGTTCTTTATGGTTACCTTATTGAGTTGTCTATAATCTATACACAGTCTAAGGGTACCGTCCTTCTTTTTCNCATGGAGACACGCTGGGTCAAATATAACCTTTATCCATCATTTCTTTTAATTGCAATTTGAGTTCAACTAACTCAGGTGTGGTCATCCGGTAGGGTGTCCTAGACACCGGCACCACTCCCAGTGCAAGTTCTATCGAGAAGTCTATGTCCCTTCTTGGAGGTAGACCCGGTACCTCTTCCGAAAATACATATTTGTATTCTCTCAGGACAGGGTGATCGTCAGGGCTTGGTTTGTCACCTTCGATTGTTTTCAACACCTGTATTGCATATAGGAGACATTCCTTTCGGCAATACTTTCTCATTTGAAGAGTTGATATTTGTCTTACTGAGACAGGTTTTTGGATCCCTTGAAGGGTCATCTTTTTCCCTTCCTTACTTACACATTCTAAGGTTTTATGGTAACAATCCAATATGGATTTATGGGCATCTATCCAGTCCATACCAATCAACAGATCATACGATCCCANGTGGCTGTAGTTTACACTTATCAACAAATTTAGGGGCTATATAACTCAAATTTGAACCAGGGTCAATCAAAACAGACACTAGATGGTTGGAAATCATACCTTATATTTCCACCACTGAAGCTTGGTGGTTAGCCTGGTTATTATCCAAGGCTTCATAAATTTGCGGCACACTCGTGGCCACATCATTGACGATGGTAGCTTCCTAGATGTTATAAATCCTATGACTATTATGTTGTCGGTGTGGACAGTCTCTCAGTAGATGTTTTTCCCCGCAACCCCAACATTTCAAAGGTTCTCTCTTTGGGTTATCAGTCTTCACTGATATGGGTCCAAAAGTTTTATTTCCGCTCAAGGAGGGAAAATTCTGCTGGTGCACACTCTGGGTTGGGAAGCTCATTCTTGGGTTCCTCTTAAAGTTCTTAAATCCTGGGGATTTAATTCCCTTTTTCTGAAATCTTGAACTACTCTTCTACTTCCATCCTTCACAATGTTCTGCTTGATGCCCAAACTGTTCATGACAATAGGTTTCCTTTCAAATAGTGCCCTCTAGAGTCTTTGGCTCATCAAATTCAATTCTGTTCCGATAGTCCTTAGGTAGTCCACTAATGAAGTGTTGCACCTTTTCCTTTCCCTCTTTTATATAACATACATACCTCAACAAATCGAGGAATTTGTTGACATATTCTTCTATAGTGAGTTGTCCCAGTTTGAGTTCATAAAACGCTTTAGTCTTTTCGTCGAAATATTTTTCCGACAAATACTTCTTCCAGAAGTATTTCTCAAATTGTTTCTAGGACAGGTCCTCTTCGCGAACCCCTTTCACATTCTTAAGGTCTTCCCACCAAATGGAATCCTTTCCATTCAAGTTGAAGGTGGCCACTCGGGCCTTCAAATTTTCTGAAAAGTCATGGACTCTGAAATATTTCTTTAGTCCAAGCAACCAGGCCTCTGCTTCCTCTCCCTTCTTTATTTCACCATCGAAGGAGGGTGGTTTGAATTTTCTGAATTCTTCAAACTTACGACCTTTGGAAGGATTTTGCCTCTTCTATTTCTTTCGGGAATAGGAACTGGTTCTGCTGTTAGAAGAGCCCTCTGAATAGCCAGCTTCCTTCTTACAGGAATCATCTGACGATTGTACTTTACCTCTGGGGTGGACCTTTTTCGAGGTGCTCCTCTCAGTGTGGCCACTAATATGACCATGTTTATGAGTTTCCATTTCATGTTGCATTTGTCTTTGTAGATCGGATAAGCTCTACAGTAAAACTGCGTTAATTTCTATTTGTTTTTCTTGTTCTTTCATCATCCTTTCATTGTCAACCGTGCAGCTTTGTAATTCGCCCATGAGGCTGCTCACAGTCTCAGCTAGATCTAGAGGGGTCCCTACTACCTTGATTTTGTCAGACTCTTCGTCTTTATTGTGGGAGCCTTCCCCCACTTCATGGTGAGTCACCATTTGATACGTCTGTAATTTCCCGTGGCTGATCNCGTTGGTTGTTAGCCAATATTTATATTTATTTATAACTAGTACATAATTCGTATTTTTCTCATGCACACACACAGTAGGGGTTTTTCATTCTTAACATCATCTTTTGATTAGGAAGGTTAAGACAGGGGGTTACTCCTTTTAGGAGTGTTTCGAACGGAGCTTTTGCGCAACTTGGTCATGAGCCCAAGTAGGCCAAGTGTTGTAACCATGCTTTGATACCAATTTGTAACATACCCATTATGGAATTTCAAAATTTTCGGCCTTTTTCTTCTTTTCTCCGAGGAACATAGTTCCTCGAATCTCTACGGGGCCTGATACAAACCCTTCCATCCCTTATCCACACTCATATAATCAACGGTTATGGCCACAGGCCTTATCGAAGGGTACTCATTGACTTTTGCGATACGAGAAATCACGATGCAAGTATTCCTTTGTTCATTTCGGGGTTTCATCCATCGAAATTTCGCAGCTAGCGAATATGAGGAAAACTGACCTTTGGAAGTCTCGATCACCGAAAAGCCAAAACGCCAAAACCACATGTTCTAACCCATTTCAGGACTTCGCCTACCGGGATTTCACGATATGCGAGGACAAGACATTTGCCTCTAGATGTCCCAAGTGACGAAACATCGAAACATTAATTCTAGTGGCCCTATACTCATTTTTAGAGTTTCATACTTCGGGGTTTCTCAAGTCGGGAGTTCGGGGGATGCGATGACAGGAGGTCTCACATTGGGATCTTCCGGGAGCCAAAATCCAAAACATTACCTCTAAACATGCTTCTCTATTTCAGGGTTTCCGCCACCGGGATTTCGGGACATGCGACGACAGGAGGTCTTGCACCTGGGTTTCCCGGGAGCCCAAACTCCAAAAACTCATAACTTACCCACACTCTAGCATTTCAGGATTTCACAAGTCGGGATTTTGGGACTTGCGAGTACAAGGGGAATACGCCCTTCGGTATTCTGGGTATCGAATTGCCGAAATATCGAGGTTCCTCCGCATGTTATCATTTAGGGTTTTCATATGTCAAAATTTTGGGTCTTGCGCATACAAGGGAATACGCCCTTGAGTATTCCAATTACCGAAATGATGAAATATCATAACATACAAGCGTATTGTCCTTTCGGGGTTTCACCCATCGGGATTTCGGGACTCGCGAGAACAAGGGAATACACACTTAGGCATTCTAGGCCCCAAAGTGCTGAAATATCCTAAACTATTCCGGGGTTTCGGTCTTCGGAATTTCGCGACTCGCAATGACCAGGGTTTTTGCCCTTTGATTTCCCAGGTGCCGAAACGTCGAAATGCTTACTTGTAGCCACATGTCCTTATAAATGGACAATCCAGGTACTCCCGCGGACCTTTGGATCTACGGTCCCGATTTCTTTGCTACTTACGAAGATAAAATAAAAGGGTTGAGGCATTAATGCCCTCATTTCTTCCTCCAATCTAATGGTCACGACTGACCTCAGATCTTCTGACAGGATCTTGTCCTTCAATTGATACTTATCCACACGCTCCCGTTTCGGGATTTCACGGGTCGGGGTTTCAGGACTCGCGAGTGCAAGAAAACTCGCACCTAGATACTCCAGGTGCTGAAATGCCGAAACGCTTACCGACCGCCACATGCCCTTATGAATGAACGGTTCAGGTACTCTCACGGACCTTTGGATCTACGGTCCGATTTCTTTGCTACTCACGAAGATAAAAGAAAGAGGTTGAGGCATTTAACGCCCTCATTTCTTCCTCCAATCTAATGGTCGCAACTGACCTCAGATATTCCGACAGGATCTCGTCCGTTGCTTGATACTTATCCACACGCTGTCATTTCAGGATTTCGTATATCGGAGTTTCGGGACTTGCTAGTGCAAGGGGACTCGCCCTTGGGTACTATGGGTACCGAAATGCCAAAATGTTGGGATCTACGAGGACCACTCTCCCTCGTGCAAGAGTTTAAGGCTTAAACTATAACATCCTCCTTCGAATCCTCAGGTAATTTACACCACGTTTTGAAGACCAGACTGGAAGGTCTTCTCAAAGGTAAGGAAGTGGTCTCGAAAGAGTGACTTCGTGAGGAAATCTATCCAATCCATCAGGTAGGACAATCACATGAACAAATCTCCTATGAGCAGACTTGAAAATCTGTATTAGTTCATCATATATATATATATATATATATATAAATAAGCCATACGTGGTCTTTCCAATAAAAACATGTAGCCATCATTTCTGATCAAAACACCATGCAGACAGTCTTACACTGAAACCATTCATAATTGCACAGACTATGAACATACATGTCAACATATAAATTTCAAGAAACAAGATATAACACTTATCAGAAAAACACCAGGTGATGTAACTACTCAGAGGGGTGCTCGTTTCCACCCAACCGTAGGCTCAGTGACTCCCAACGGATTTACCGCTAGCCACCCCCGAGCTAAGACCACGATGCTGAGAGGTTGAGTCTCTGTTCACCAGTGACCGAGAACGAAGGCTACTCTCCTCTTCTCCACTATCACTCACTTTGTATTTTCTAGAGTTCTTTCTTCTTTCCCTTACGTCTGCCTTGATCACACACTCTTCCTACCTTTTCTCTTTTCGGTGAGGTTGCATGTGGAACAATTTTCCTCACGGTGGTTAGGTTTGAGGAATCTACAGATGGGCAGTTCACCCCCATCCCTCATTACTCATGAGGAGCCATTTACCTACCAACCTGGTGAGTCATTTAATTCGGGGCTAGTGAGCCGCTCTTGGTTCTCCGGGCCAGTGAAGTCCAAATACGGTATTGGTTTCGGTGGAAGTTAACGCCACCATTCCAGGTGCCTTCCNGTCAGCATATAAATTTCAAGATACAAGATATAACACTTATCAAAAAAACACCAGGTGATGCAACTGCTGAGAGGGGTGCTCATTTCCACCCAACCGTAGGCTCAGCGAATCTCAACGAAATTACCACTAGCCACCCCCAAGCTGAGACCACGATGTTGTGAGACTAAGTCTCTATTCACCAGTGATCAAGAACGAAGGTTACTCTCCTTCTTCTCCACTATCACTCACTCTGTATTTCCAGAGTTCTTTTTTTTTCTCTTCTTCCCCTCGCGTCTGCCCCTTCATCGCACACTCTTCCTGCCTTTTCTCTTTTCGGCGAGGTTGCATGTGGCATGATTTTCCTCACAGTGGTCAGGTCTGAGGACTCTATGGATGGGCGGTTCACCCCCATCCCTCATTACCCATGAGTATCCATTTACCTACCAACCTGGCGAGTCATTTAATTTGGGGCCAGCGAGCCGCTCTTGGTTCTCTGGGCCAGTGAAGTCCAAATACAGTATTGGTTTCGGTGGAAGTTAATGCCACCATTCCAGGTGCCTTTGAAAACCTTTCTTTAGCCATCATGGTCTCTTTTTCAGCATGCCCCCTCTTAGTAGTCCTGCAATATATATATTCATAATATTATTTACATTCATCGACCTTTTTCACAAGGTCCATTCACATCACACATTCACATTTCTAAGTTTTCCACAATACTTGGCCAGTATAGTTATTTTTATAGACTGGGGGAAATAGGGTGTTACACTGAGGAATACAAACTAATTGTTATTGATTCTATTATGGATCGATTGGAGGAAATATTGCTTCAACTAGTCATATAATGGTGAGGTGGCAGATTGATTCCAGACCCAAAATCTCATGGATTTAATTAATGATTTCAGGGAGTAGGATGACTCTCTATTGGAATTTACTGTTACATAGCATCTATAGGTGGAAATATTTGATAGTGCTAGTAGCAGTGGCATTTTCATAGATGCTGAGAGTTCCTCACCGAGGTTTTTGTCTTCAGTTTTGGTACAGATTTTAAGCCAAGAAATCAACAATCAATCCCATATTTTCAGGTGTTGAATTATTATTGAAAAGGATTATTCTTAACTTCTCATGTCATGAGGGAAACTAATATTATAGGTGGCCGACTTCATCGAAGAGACAGAGGGACAGTTTTATTTTTGAATGGAAGATTTGAAATATGGCATGGAAGATACAAAGGATACATTTGGGAAAAAATGAAGAACATCAACAAACAATTAATGGCATTCACAAATTCTCATAATCTAATTGGGCTTTCCCATATTTTTGGCAAAGAATCAGGCTGGTGGCAGAGTGTTATCTCTGATTTTATGGATTATATCCATAATAGTAGGGTAGCTAAGGCACAGGTGGTAAAACATTCTTAGCAACTCAAATATCAAATCAAATGCATATATAAGACATCAGATTATGTTAAGCCCTAATATTGTCTCATTACCCCTTAATTGGGGCATATTACATTAGTAATGTTATTTTATTTATGTTGGCTTTATTCCATTAGTTGTAATTATACCTCCTAGTATCCTATATATACCAAGGAGACATTTTCATTTGGAATCATCTTGGAATTGTACATTTATGTGGGCATAAGGAGGTTTCCCCCTCGAAGAGGATTATTATCTAAATTTATCTCTTTTTCAAGGCGTTTAGTACTTATTCTAAGTTTTTTCTATGCTATATTGATATTTGGTTCTTAACATATGGTATTAGAGCTCAAGGTCTTGGGGTCTCGCTGCTACATCTAAGACACCTTGGAATTTTTGCTATAAATTGTTTTCTACAATGTTTCAAAAGGAATGGATTGGAGGATATTTCATAGATGGATAAAGGTACGTTGGGTTACAATTTCATCTCCTGAGGCCTTATAATTTCGGAGATACAGCCTGTACAAGATAGGGTTCTGGAATCATCTTGAAATGAGTCATTGCGGAATTTTCACTATAAATTTTTTTATGTAATGTTTCAGACCCTGAAATATGGAGGGTTTTCACAGAAATTAGTAAGGTATCTTTGGTAAAAAATCCAGCTTCTGGGTCGTGTTATATTTGTAGATACACCCTGTGGAAGATAGGGTATCTGACTAGTCCTATTGAATAGTCTCAAGAAGGTGTTCCAGGTAAAACAATCATAACTTCTTCCTAGAGTATCCAAATTGAGTGAGACTAGTTGCATTGGATAGTGGACATTCTACAGTATGTCTGGTATGAGTTTCATAATTTTATATCAATTATTTTGTGTAGGGAACGCTATACAATTGACATCTCCTGGAAAGGCCAAAAATCATCAAGTTGTGGGGAAGTTATCGTAAATTACATTTGGAACATCCTATTTTGATAAGACCCATGGCATTTCAGAGAAGAAATATCAAAGAACTACAAAAAATAAAGTTGCATGCCTAGAAGGGCCGAAACTTTGGAGATACAGTAGAAGAAATATTGTCTAGCAGAACCACCTCAAAATCAAGGTTCAAAAGTGATACTTGGCCAACATGCCACCCAAAAAGGGAACTTCTACACCAAATAAGCCTCCAGATAATCCTACAAGGACTCTTGATGAAGGTGAAGAAATGTGTAGGGACATAAATGATTTACAAAATAAGACAGTAACAA
>JASDQU010735721.1:109694-177395 GCA_032191745.1 Picea mariana | reverse complement strand
TAGGAGGAGACACCTGAAATCCATCCATGCTAAGGGTTGAAGTGGCCCAGGTGGGGTGCATTCCCTAGGTGATTTTGATGTCTTAGAGACCCCTGGGTCACTATTTCTTAGACCAGAGGCTATTCCAACAAGTCACCGACAAACTAGCAAAAAAAAATGTAACTATTTAAAAAATAGATTGTGTTTGTAAGAACATTAAGAAGTGTAATGTGAATAGATATGAACTTAGCAATTGCTTGTAAGTTGTAACTTTTTAAGAAAATGATTTATTTTGTAAGAAAAAGTACATGTGTGTTTTTTATCTTTGCATTTATGTAAAAGAGTTGGTTCTCTTTTGTCTATGTTTTATAGGTAGTTACTTGTTTAAATTTCAAGGATGCCTAATTGATGTAAGAAATATTGAATGCAACAATAGTTATAAAGTTTGGTATCGTAGCTTAGATGTATGTGAAACAAATTGATTACTTGTATAGGGATTATCACACACACACACACACACATAGCTCTAAGTCTATTGCTAACTCAGTACTTTTCAATACTAATAGGTTAACTAAAATTTTAGCATTATATATTAGAGCTTTGGCACCTTAGGTTAGGATTCGATTAGATTGAGTTTCCCTTTGTTTAGGATTGTAACTCAATATGATGAGTCTAAGTGACATATATACAAAGTGATACTCTTGAAGAACATACACCAAGTGCACAAGTGCACATGTTTTTTATATCTCCACTTATCTAGAAGAATTGGTGTTGTTCTAGGTCTATGTTGTGTTGTAGTTCAGACTTCAAGGATTGATGCTTCATGCAATGAATATTGCGCACAATGAAAAGTTGTTAGCTTAGTATAACATCTCAGGAATGTTAAAAATTTGATATCCTACATATGTATTATTGTCACGGGCCCATAGTCTACCCAAGGATTCAACAAAACTTGGCACACCCAAGTCACCCAACATCGGGTTAATTCATCCAAACTATGTGTCACTCTAGATGCATCCATACTCTTCCTTGAGTCAATTGTTCCAACTACATTGGCATTATTTACTTAAATAATTGTACAATTCTTATTCTTATCCAATTACATAACCCAGAGCATGAAATCATTCATACACACAACATGTACTTAACATCCATATAATTATTTATATAGAAATGTTGTCACAATTCTTACAAAGAGGATATTATATCTCAACACATAGATATACAATAATTTGGCTAATCCACATCCCTACTTTCCTACATGCTTATAGTCCAAATTCTCCCTATCACCTGACCTAATTATCCTAGCCTTCTCCCTATCAGACACACTTCCCTACCTGACCTTTTCACCTCATTGTTTTTCTCCATGCCCGAGACACCCAATGAGACACTAACCCAAGCCTTTTCACTTAGTCTTCATCTTCGTCAAACTTTGTCTCACCTCTTCTCAAGAAGCATACCCCACTCTCCAAATTGACTTGTGATGATGAGATGTGTTGCCTCTAGTTCATGTGCCTTATGTTCATTATATGGACTCCATAAATCTCCTTCGAGAATCTCCTTTTGGATGTTGCACCACTTCATGGACCAACATTCCAAAGTGAACCGACGTAACCCTTCAAGGATCAACATGACCCATCAAACTCGTATGTTCATGAAAAATTGTTTCAATTAGGACTCACATGCCCCATCCTTGGGAACACTCCTCATGTCGAATTAGATCTATATATGGATGTGATAATCCCTATACAAGTCATCAAAATATTTCACACATGTCTAAGCTATGATACCAATATTTACAACTATTTTTTTCACTCAATATTCCTTACATCAAGTAGGCATCCTTGAAATGTAAACAACAAGTAAGTACCTATATAACATAGATATAATAACACCAACTTTTTTACATAAATGAAAAGATCATGTAGCAACCCCTTTGTTACGCATATAAGTAAGTGAGAACAATAAGATTTATTTTTGTTTTTTAACATCATCAGAACAAGTGAAACATGATATTAACATACTTCAATAATACACATTCTATTTCATTCATCTCGTTGCACAAAAATATTTAGATACAACTTCAATGTATTAGAGGTCCACCACATCACATAAGATAACATACATTGTCTACCCACCCAACCTATCCTACAAAGTTAGGACCTCCAAGACACATAATCAATGCTCAAGTCTAGGATTCATCCGATTGATTTTGACCATTTAAGGTCTAAAGACTAGCGACTGTTATGAGGAACACGGAAGTATCTAATTCCCATAAATTCAATCTATTCTGAATTTCAACTATAATTCTTGTAATGACCCCTTCGTTACGACATCAAAATAATTGGGTACATCGGTGGTAATTTTTTTTTTGAAACAACTGTTAGGACAAGTGATAGGCGACAATAACGTACATCAATATTTTACGCATTCAAATCTCATCACATCACTACAACAAAATTTTCATATGTTCATGAAAATTTGTTTCAATTAGGACTCGCATGCCCCATCCTTGGGAACACTCGTCATGTTGACTTGGATCCATATATGGATGTGATAATCCATATACAAGTCATAAAAACATTTCACACACGTCTAAGCTATGATACCAAGATTTACAACTATTTGTTACACTCAATATTCCTTACATCAAGTAGGCATCCTTGAAATTTAAACAACAATTAGGTACCTATATAACATAGATATAATAACACCAACTTTTTTACATAAATGCAAAGATCATGTAACAACCCCTCTATTACGCATATAAGTAAGTGAGAACAGTAAGATTTTTTTTTGTTTGTTTTTTAACATCATTAGAACAAGTGAAACATGATATTAACATACTTCAGTAATACACATTATATTTCATTCATATAATTGCACAAAAAGATTTAGATACAACTTCAATGTATTAGAGATCTGCCACATCACATAAGATAACATAAAACGTCTGCCCACCCAACCTATCCTACAAAGTTAGGACCTCCAAGACACATAATCAATGCTCAAGTATAGGATTCATCCGATTGATTTTGACCATTTAAGTTCTCAAGACTGACGATTGTTCCAAGGAACACAGAAGTATCTAATTCCCATAACTTCAATCTATTCTGAAGTTCAACTATAATTCCTATAATGACCCCTCCATTATGACATCAAAATAATTGGGTACATTAGTGGTAATTTTTTTTTTGAAACAATTGTTAGGACAAGTGATAGGCGACTATAACATACATCAATATTTTATGCATTCAAATCTCATCACATCACTACACAACAAAATTTTCATATGTTCATGAAAATTTGTTTCAATTAGGACTTGCATGCCCCATCCTTGGGAACACTCCTTGTGTCGACTTAGATCCATATATGGATGTGATAATCCCTATACAAGTCATCAAAATATTTCACACGTGTCTAAGCTATGATACCAAGATTTACAACTATTTGTTGCACTCAATATTCCTTACATCAAGTAGGCATCCTTGAAATTTAAACAAGAAGTAGGTACCTATATAACATAGATAGAATAACACCAACTTTTTTACATAAATGCAAAGATCATGTAACAACCCCTATGTTATGCATATAAGTAAGTGAGAACAGTGAGATTTTTTTTGTTTTTAAACATCATTAGAACAAGTGAAACATGATATTAACATACTTCAGTAATACACCTTCTATTTCATTCATTTCATTGCACAAAAAGATTTATATACAACTTCAATGTATTAGAGATCTGTCACATCACATAGGATAACATACAATGTCTACCCACCCAACCTATCCTACAAAGTTAGGACCTCCAAGACACATAATCAATGCTCAAGTCTAGGATTCATCCGATTGATTTTGACCATTTAAGGTCTCAAGACTGGCGACTATTCTGAGGAACATGGAAGTATCTAATTCCCATAACTTTAATCTATTCTGAAGTTCAACTATAATTCCTGTAACAACCCCTCTGTTACGACATCAAAATAATTGGGTACATCAGTGGTAATTGTTTTTTTTTAAACCACTATTAGGACAAGTGATAGGCTACAATAGCATACATCAATATTTTACGCATTCAAATCTCATCACATCACTACACAACAAGAATCTGAATACAACATTATTATTCAAGATTAACCATATCTCATCAAGTTAACAACAGATATCTACCCACCCAATATATCCTGCAAGGTTAGGACATCCAAGACACATAATCAATGCTCAAGTCCAATATTCATCCGATTGATTTTGACCATTTAAAGTCCTAGGACTAGCGACTGTTTTGAAGAACAAGGAGATGTCTAGCTCCCTTAACCGCAATCATACTACAAATTTCCTGATTAAAACAACAACAATAACCACCATGAATTATTGAACATACAATAGTTCACTATGCCTAACCAATCTTTTAATAAAAATCACGTGTGCTTAGCAACATCAATTTATAACACTTATCATAAAGTATAACAAGAACTTCCACTTTACACACATGCGATGAATCCACACATAAGTTCTCTAGATAGAAGGTACTACCTTTTCATACAATACACATCAAAATCTCATCGGAAATAATCAATTTTGTTTTAAGTTAAACTCACAAATCCATTTATTTCAATCTTTAACACATTGTCAACAACAATTCTTAATTGGAGTATTGAGTCATGATTCCAAAAATATAAGACAACATTATATGCATGCATATCGTGATTACCTAAACTCATTAAGTCTTACTCTATAATGTATCCTTTAATTTTTAACTTGAGATTTTAAAGAGTATCCAAAGATATTTTCTTTTACTATAATAAAATATATCCTAAGTTAATTCGATGCTTAAATCCTTGATCATTATTCCTAAATGAGGATCCTCTCATTATTATTAGTTTTATAATAATCTTCAATATTCCTTGTAAATAATCATCACTCCTCATCACTAAGAGTCTTAATAAAACCAAATCCCAGCTAGATACACTCTAATCTTTTAATCTTTTAATAGAGAAGATATTCAATACAACTTGATATAGTGGTTCACTCAACCTTTTTTTTAAATAAAAATTGTGCAAAAACTAAGTTGATTTCCATCTTGGCATATCCAATGACCGAAACCATGTAAGTTCTAAAGACAAAGGTTTGTAATGTTAAAAAGCAATTACTTTTCAAATTTTAATTACTAATAAATACCAAAAGATTTGGCAGTGATCCAATACCATTCAATTTCATAATTCAATGATTAATTGGGCAGCGACAATAAGTCTTAGTTCTAGAATTATAAACATTTTAATAGTGATTATATCGCCTAAAAATGTTATTTGCGAAATTACTTATTACAACGACTGTAACGATCTAAGTTCGAAATTTCATTTTACTTTGCAGAAACCCATAGAAGTGCAAACTCAATAATGCGATTCAAATTCAAACTACATCAGATCTAATAGATTGTAATTTCGAAAAGTAAAATACAAGACATAAATTTTACAAACTTTAAATTTTGGAATACAAGCAAATTGTACAGTGATCCAACGAACTCGATTTCTCATTCCTACAACAACTAGACAGTGACCCAAATGCACATAACTTAAATATCCATACAAATTCCTAAATTCAGGAATTAAATTTTTGAATTGGCATTGATTAGATGACATACACCAATTGGTTAAGTAATTAATCAGCGGAATTCAATAAACTCTGAAATCATGTATTAAATTTTTAATTGGCAGTGAACAACAAATTCCTAAATTCTAGGTTGGAAACGAGTTTGGCAGGGAACATTTTTTTTTTTTCAGAATTCTGGATTGTAAATTAAAATGGTAGCGAACAATGGATTTTTTTAGAATACTGGGTTACATGATTACCCTCAAACTCAATTGCAAATTCTAATCTAGAATGTTAACCAATTGCAGCGACCATATCGAAATATAATTTTGGATCTAAAAATAAATTGGTAGTGGTCAAACCAAATCCAAGAATCGTAATGTAGGGATATTTGACAATGTCCAACCAAATGTAATTCAGGAATAGCAAAAAAGTTTACAGCGACCCCAAATATGTGGTTCCCAACCATCCTATTAACAAACAATGAATTGGGTAAATTCTAAGTTATGGATTTGCCAAAGTTTTTTTTTTTTTCAAAGATCACATGATCTTTTCGAAATTTCTAGGGTCTGTAATTTATTATAACAATGATCAAGGAAGTATGAAATTAGAGCATAAAGATATTCAAGTGCAACATTTATTAAATTCTTAGTACCGAGTATATAATTTTAAAGGCAGTCAATCATAAGAATTTAGAAATTAGGGGTTGTGAAATATTTAACAACGATAAAAAATATCAATTATGAAATCCATTTTGTAATCTAAAACTCACTACAGAACTAGGGTTGCAACTTGTTCGCAGTGACCAAAACCAAAACCAAATTTCACCTTGCCTAAAAATATACCACGATCAATCATACATCAGGGTCAATAAATAAAAGATGAAATTGAAATTTTGGGTTGTATATCATATTGGTAGCATTCAAAGAGACTCCAAATTTCATTGTTTCCATTAATTTTGGCAATGATCAATAATTCTAATTACAAGGGCTACAATTCAATTTGGCAGCGTATAAGATAAAATTGATTCTATGGTTGACAACAAAATTGAACAACAACCATACTAAAATTCAACTCAGGATTTTCAAATTCTTGATTGCAACTAAAAGTTTATAACTGGGAACTGTAAAATAAATTTGGCAGCAATTAGATAAATATCAGAAAACAGGGTCTGCAATTTAATTGGAAATAGTTAAGGAAATTCGAGATTCTAGATGATGAAATAAATTGAGGAGGTATAGGAAGAGAGCTAATGATACTCTCGGTCAACACAATTCAAGAACTATAAGTTCAATGTTGTTGATTGTAAATACTTTCCAGTGCACTCTACTAGATAAGATTTATGATTATAAAATTTTATTGTGACCGAGAAACAATTCCTAAAACCATGGGTTGTGATTTATTCAGTAGAAAACAATGAATTTAAAATTTTGGGTTGTACATCAATTTGACAATGCTCTTATGAATGAACAAAAATCCAATTTTGTAAATAAAAGAGAAGCAGACAACAAAATTTCTGAATTCTGGAATTGGAAATTAATTTGGTAGCGAACAACCGAATTTCTAAATTCTTGAATTGGAAATTAATTTGGCAACGAACTACATAATTTCTGAATTATGTAATTGGAAATTAATTTAGCAACAAACAACATAAATTCTGAACTCTGGGTTGTAAATTAAAACACAACACACCATCTATATTCTAAACACAATTTACTCTCATTACAATTACAAATTTTAGAAATAAAAATACTGAAACCGTTGAAGATAGATATTTGATGATGTCTCTCAACGACTTGCACTCCTTTACTCCCACTTTGTAATCATAGAGACTTCACTGGTACCTCCCATCCAATGTTATGGGTACTCTTCTTCCCCCGTATCCCCTTGAGCCACACACAAGAAACCAACGACAATATCTCCAAGGCTTTCCTTGCAAGGTAGAGCTTCCACTCCTTCTCAAGCTTGTTATCCCAACTCTCACAAGTAAAACATAGTCAAAACCATTTTGGCAACATAACCTTGCCAAGAATAAGTGAGATCCATTTTCCTTCTACACCATTTGTTTTATAGAAATATCTCAAATGACACATGTCCTCATGCACAATTAATTATCTTTTTAATTAATTTAATTAGTAATATTCACCCACACACTTGTCACTCTCTCCCCAAGTTGCACAAGAAAATACCATTTTTATTTTAATTAAAAATCCATTTTCCCTCACATTCCCCAATGTGTTCCTATTTTTTCTCTTAGTTGTCCCTTTGTTCCACAAATTCTCATTTGATGAGTGTCTCCTAACTAGATCTTAGTTAGAGTTGGATTAGGAGACTTCTTCTAGTTAGACTAGTGGTAGCTTGACTCTAGATACCATTCTATGTGTACACCTATTCTCTCATATTTTATTTCTTCCTATTTTCAAAATATCTTTTATTATTTTCATGCACACATGTGCATTTTATCCAATCTTTATATTTTTCTCACTTTTTCCTTAAATTGATTTATCTCAATTCTTTTAATTTATTTAATATTTTTATTTAGTCCCCTAACTAAACTTAGACTTAGGCTTAGTCTTAGAATTAATCTTAGACATTTTGGGGGATTTATAATTAATAGATTCATTGTTTAATCAATTATTTTAATCCAACAAGGTAAAACCATTTCAATGTTTTTTGGGCCACCTAGATTTATTGACTCAAGTTTTTACTTACGTGACGTGCCCTTCAAGACTCACCTCTGTGCTCCAAGGGTGCCACTTGCCTTTTATTGGTTTTGGAAGTTGTTCCGACCCTTGGATTCAACACTCCACTCGGACGACCTTGTGAGAGACTAAGGGCTTCTAAGGATTAAGGATTCTTCCTTATTGTGCGCCCCTTAGAAATATTCATGAGTAATTGTCTCAGTCTACCCTCATGACATCGTGGACCTATCGAACTAGGTAATCATTAACCTACCATTCATCCATGCCGAGAGTGCTAGTAGGCCGTGATAGGGATGTTTCCACACTTCTCCCTTAATGTCTCATTTATGTGCATGGAACCTCTACTCCTTATGTGAGTTGGATTGGCAAGCATTGTCAAGCCTACATCCACTTAAAAAAATTGTGTCAATAATCTATATACATAATCATAATAAAATAAATCATTTGTCATATGTGCATAAAATGAAATACTCAAACAAATACAATACACTCCTTGACTCAATCTAGAGTCCAAGGAGCTCCATCGATGCCATTAGTATCCATAACCTATCATGTGCCCTGCACACTCAGGAAAACTCATCAATATCAAATGTCAATACATATACATCAATTTAACAACATGTCACAATAAATCGTCATCATCATATATAACCCATAATCGAAACGAAATCATAATATGCCTTAGCAGGATCACGTGCATGCAAGTGTCCTCAAGAATATGCCAATAAAAGTGTGCTCAGTAGAGCGGGATGTTACATACACCCCTTCTTGTTTTAAACTTCATCCCAAAGTTTGTATAGTATATAAATGCAAGTAAGAAAATGTATTTGGCATATATATACATAACTAATCTGTCAAAAAAGTAGGGAAACTATCGACGCATCTCGTATGCGCCTTCCCAGGTAGCCGAGTGTGGAAAATAGTGTCCCAATGAACATTGAGTTGATTTATTATTTGACATCATAGTTGTCGAATGTGATGGTCTAGAATGCGGATTGGCTTCACCATGAGAGCACCCTCATCCGACACCTGCAAAGAACTCATTCCAATAACATGTGACATATCGCTAACATAATGTCATAAAATAGATACATGAAATACATTGTGCATACGCCTCAAAGAACCAGGCAAGGCTAGTCGATAAGCCACTGGTCCTTTCATTCCACAACTTGATCGAACTCTTGTGCGGTTTCACCTAGAAGAATACTCTGTCACCAATTTCATAGTTACAATCAACGTGAAGCACATCAACATAACTCTTTTGTTGATCCTGCACTTCTTTAATCCTCTGTCTTATCGATTTCATTTTCTCTTACATTTCTTGGATCACTTCCGGTCCTACCAGGACCCTATCCTCAATTTGATTCCAAACTCAATGGTGTCTGACATGTTCGCCCGTAAAGAAACTCAAAGATGACATCTTAATCGTACTCTGGTAACTGTTGTTGTATTCAAACTCTATCAGTGGCAAGAATTCTTCCCAACGTTTATGTTGGTCCATTACATACACAACATATCTCCCAAAATTTGGTTCGTTCTTTTTGTTTTTTCTTCTATCTCTGTGTGATAAGATGTGCTAATGTTTAGATGTGTTCCCAAGGCCTCTTGGAAAATGGTCCAAAACAGTCCTATAAACATCGATCCCTGATTAGATATGATCCTTCTTGGTACTCTATGTAAACTCACAATTTCGTTAACAAAAACTATGGCTATATCTAGCGCCTTATATGTCATATTCATTGGAATAAAGTGTGAACTCTTCGTCAAAGTGTCACAAAATTGAATCATGTCTCTTTGCCATCAATGGAAATCCATCAATAAATTCCATCGAAATAACTTCCCATTTCCATTTAGGAATAACGTCTGGTTGTAACAATCCTGATGGATGTCCATGTTCATCCTTCACTTGCTGACATTCCAGACATCTCCTCGCGTAATTAACTATGTTTTCTTTCATTACCTTTCAGAAGAATAAAGGATTAAGGTCTGCCTTCATCTTCGTGACTCCTAGATGATCCATATATACTGCTCGATGAGCTTCACTCAAGATCAAGCTTCTTAATTCATCGTTAGGTGGTACATAAATTATTTCATTAAATCTCATCAATCCATTGTTGTCTACATATTAACCTTCAAACTTTCGTACCATCATGGTATTTTGTCCAATATTATCCTTAACGTATTTGTACCAATCATCATCTATCTATAAAGTTAAAATATTTTCTCGAAGATTCATCTTAAGAGGTATTACCGAGAACATGCGTGGTCTCTGACTCAACGCATCTGCCACTCTATTCATCGTTCCTTTAATGCAAGTAATATCAAAGTTATATTCGCTAAGTAATTCTGACCAACATCTATGTCACGCATTCAAGTCACCCTGCATAAATATATGATGCAAACCACAATGATTTTTCTTTAATTCGAATTTGTGTTGAATCAGATAATGTCTCCAAACTCTCAAGAAATATACAATTGCTAATAACTCCATGTCATGTGTTGCACAGTTCTCTTCATGGTTTCTCAATTTCCTTGAAATGTAAGCGATCACTCGACTATCTTGCATCAAAACTCTGCCTAAACCTTCCTTGGATGTGTCCATGCATACCAAGAATGCATTTTCCATGTTGGGAACTTTTAGTATTGGTGTTTTCATCAACAACTCTTTAATCTTTTGAAATGATTCCACACATTTTTCTGTTCAAACAAACTTTTTTTTTTCTTTTGCAATTCCGTGATCGAATTTGATATCTTCGAAAAACCTTTGAAGAACCGTCAATAATATCCTTATAAACACATAAATTTGCATACTTCTTGTACATTTGTTGGTGCTGGCCATTCCGTAATATCCTCAACTCTCGTTGGATGCATACCGATACCTTCACCAGATATGATATATCCTAAGTGATGAATTTTTGATTGATAAAAAGAACATTTCAATAGTTTCCCTTACAATTTGTTTTCTCATAGACACTATAGGACCACTCTTAAGTGTTCATCATGATTTTCTTTTGTCCAAGAATAAATCAGTATGTCATCAATAAACACTTGAACAAAATTTTCCAAGTATTCATGAAACACCCCAATCATCAAACTCATGAATACCCCCCTGGGGAGCTTGTCAATCTGAATGGTAAAACCGTAAAATCATAGTGTATGAATATTGTCTTAAATGAGGTCTTAGGGATATATTCTTCCTTAATATGTAATTGGTGATATCCTTATCTTAAATCAATCTTCGAAAACACTGTCGCTCCCTTCATCTGGTCAAAAAAATCATCTATTTTGGGCAACAAATACTAGTTCTTGATCCTCACTTTGTTCAATTGATGATAGTCAATACAAATTCTCCATGATCCATCCTTATTTCTCATGAAAATAACTAGCGCACCCCAAGGCAACACACTTGGATGTATAAGTCCAAAGTCCAATAATTCCTTCAATTGCATTTCCAACTCCAGTAATTCATGCGTTGATATCCGATATGGCGTTCTCACTATCGGTTTAGTTCTAGGATTCAATTCTATTGTAAACTCCAACTCTCCTTTGGGCGGTAAACCTGGTAACTCTTCTGGAAGAACGTTGACAACCTCTTGTACTACAGGAAGGTTTTCTAATACTTCTACCTTGCCCTTTTCATTTAGAGCTAATATTGCATATAGTTTGCATTCTTTGCGCATACTCTTCTGTAGCTATAAGGAAAAATAAATCTCAAGGACACCCCCTGGTTCATTCCTACAATCCCTCTATTGTGTCCCAAATCATCTATCAAACTTAACCATTTTGTTTATAGTTAAGTATCACATCATGCGATTCTAGCCAGTCCATACCAATCACTATGTCATAAGATCCTAATATCATGACATAAAGGTCTACCTTTATTACAAAATTTCCCAAGTTAATACTGCAATCTATAACCTTTCCCCATTGTTCAGCTCATCCTCAGCTATGAATACCTTTTAAACTACATTGTGCAATGTTTGGGGCATTAGGATCCTCACTTTTGATCTAAAGTTCGAGTTAAGGTAGAACGTAAACTTATTGACCTTTAACTTCTCTGTGTTTAGATATGGAGCATGCCTAAGTAGTTCCATGAATCTATGCTCACACTCAGGCACCATACAACTACCTTATCGTATGGCGTTGAACTCATTAAGCTTTCACTCAATGAATTCCTTGGAAAAATACCTCTCCCGGAATTATTCCTCGATTATCTCCCATGACACATCTTCGAATGATCCAGATTTATGCAAGAACACAATGAAATACATAAATACACTTAAATGCAGAGATGTAGTGGAACTAAAACTTCATTTCATTAATAACAAATGACTAAAATATGCTTACAGACAGAATGGAAATAAACTAGCTAGGGCATTGATAGCTTATCTCTAAGAAGAGATGTGGCAGCTACTAGCCTCTGAACTGTGTTACAATGAGGCTTGAAGGCCTACTTATTATTGAGAAACAATGGAAAACCCTAAACATCCAAAAACCTAACCCTAGGAGATGAAACGCCAAGACTATGGGCCCCGTTTGGGTAAATTGGTACACTAACTTCCCGGGGACGTAAATTTGGCATAAGATCTTCATTTGACGTGCTCAATACCTCGTTAGAAAGATATATCCAAGGATTACAAATTTTGTGTTAGAAACATCAAAGGAACTTCCATGCTGCTCCCTGTTTTCCCAAAAAATGTCGTTTAGGGCCTCAAAACGACTCTGGAAGTTCAGGACCCGAAAAACTGCTAAAAATAGTAAACTATGTAGAAACTGAAAACTGAAAGAAGAAATGGTGGGGGTCCAAGTGGAATAGGTGGGTGGCCACCAATATCCACCTGGATCATTCCTCCCCCCTTAAAAAGAAATGGTCCCCATTGCATTGAGTTCCTCCATGAGATGAGGAAACTTCTGTTGAACTTGGTCCCTAGTGAACCACTTGCCTTGGTGAAGGAGTTGGCTTGCTTTGACAACTCGATATAGAGGTATCCTTTGTTGTTGGGTGCACTTGATCTATGTATCCATGATCTGATCAGTTGTGGCTTGTTCCAGGCAGTCTGGATTTAACTCTGTTGGTGTGAGTTGTTCTGCCATGTTGGATGTGTCTAGTAGAGGTGGAAAGTAGGGCCGAAGGTGGTCCACATTGAACACTGGGTGCAGACCAAGGAATGGTGGAATACTGAGATCAAAGGCATTGTCCCCTATAGCCTTGGTGATGGTGTATGGCCCATATCAAAGAAGGTGAATCTTGCGATGGGGTCCAGCGAGGCACTCCTTTTGCAAATGTAGTCACACTTTGTCGCCCACCTGGAAGTTGTGTGGCACCTGATGTTGATCATGTCGTTGATTGTACTTAGCATTGGATCTGTCCAAGATGTCATGAACCTATTGGCAGATGTGTTGAATGCACTCAATGAAGTTGTTTTCCTTGTCAGCCTTATACTGGACATGAGATTAATCTTCCTGAGTAGACGCAAAAGGCATGGATACGTCAATGGGACATAGTGGCTGGAATCCTAAGCCCACCTGAAAGGGGTTGTGGGTGGTTGAGATATGGAGAGCTCGGTTGTAGCTATGTTGGACATAGGGGAGACTCTCATCCCATGTGCGTGGATGCTTTGAGTTGTACATGCACAAAATGTGTATGATCATCTAGTTGACGACCTCTGTCTGGCCATCAGTTTGTGGATGGAAAGATGTGGACTTGGTGAGCTTGGTGTCCATCATCGACCAGAGGCTGGACCAAAATGTACTGAGGAACCTGTTGTCCGGATATGAGATGATAGACTGTGGGATCCCAAATTACACCCACACTCATTCAAAGAATAGTTTAGCAGTGGCTTCTATTGTGATATTCTTCTTCCAGGCCATCATAATGGACATCTTCAAGAATCTGTCGACGACTACAAAAACACAATCATTGCCATGCTTAGTAGAAGGAAGTCCCAACATGTAATCCATGGAGATGGATTCCCAAGGTTGAATAGGGGTAGGCAACAGAGTATAGAGGCCTTTCTTCTTGATGGTCGGTTTGGCAATGGTGCAAGAAGTGCATGACTTGATGTACTTCCCGACATCCTGTCGAAGGTTCGACCAATATAAATACTTTTGTAGTACTTCCATGGTTTTCTCGAACCCAAAATTCACAATGACCTGACTGTAGTGTGCCTCCAAAATCATCTTGGCACTCTCACTTGAAGGAACACAAAGGTGTCCTAGGTGACATAGTAGGGCATATTGGAGGTGAAAATTGGGAACTTGCTTACCCTCCAAGAGCATATTGTATGTGTGGCCGAATTCTAGATCACTTTTGTAGAGAAGTGGCCAATCGAAAGTCTCGTGCCCACAAGAGTTGAGCATAGTGGTTAGCGCCATGGTAGGTGGTCGGCTAAGGCAGTCTGCAAAATTATTGGTGTTGCCTTTATTGTACTTAATGTTCAAATGAAACTATTGCAGGTATGTGGACCACTTCTGATGGTGATCGTTCTGCAACTTCCCTTGTGTTTGTATGAACTTCAGGGGTCGGTGGTCTGTGTGGATGATCATTTCCTTTCCCAAAATGTAATGTTTCCATTGTCGGCAAGCCTGCACAATGGAAAACATTTATTTTTCATAAGTGGGATACTTTCGAACTACGTCGGAAAGTGTCTCATTGTGATATGCCACTGGATGCCCCTGTTGAGTAAGGATTGCCCCAATAGAATAGTTAGAGGCATTTATCTCAATCTCAAATGGTTGTTGCAAGTATGGTAATGTGAGCCCTGGTGTAGAGTAGAGGCGATGATTCAACTCTCCGAACACCTTCTATTGAGACTCGGACCAAAATAATTTTGCTTTCTCTCCTCCCTTGGTGACTTGACTCAAGGGCCAAGTGATATGAGAAAATCCCAACACGAACCTGCGGTAGAAATTGGCAAGACCCAAAAAGTTGTGGAGCTCTGTTAGGATGGTTGGGCTTAGCCAATGACAAATGACTTGGATCTTGGATGGATCCACATGCACCCCCTGCTCATCAATAATGTATCATAGATATTGAACCTGGGTCATACCAAAAGTGCACTTCTCCAAATTGGCACACAAATTGTGTTGTCGCGGTGTTTGGAGGACCTGTCAGATGTGGTGGAGGTGTTCTTCCCAAGTCTGGCTGAAGACAAGAATGTCATCCAAGTACACCACTACAAATGAGTTGGTGAATTTCCACAATATGTCATCCATTAGCCTCATAAAGGTTGTAAGGGAATTCGTCAACCCAAAAGGCATGACCAACCATTCGAAAAGGCCCTCCTTGGATTTGAAGGAAGTCTTCCACAGATCAAAGGGTTTGATTGGTACCTAGTGATACCCAGACTTCAAGTTGATCTTGCTGAAATATGTTTCCCCCTTGAGTTGGTCCATAAGGTCATCAATCTGTGGGATCAGGTACCTATTCCAAACAATGATCTTGTTCAACGCCCGATAGTCAATGCAGAGTCTCCACGTCCCATCCTTCTTCTACGCCAACAAGATCGGGCTCCCACAGTGCGATGAACTCAATCGGATGATGTGACCTTTCTACAATAGCTCTTGAATCCGCCTCTTGATTTTGTCATTCTCCATAATAGAGCACCGATAGATTGGTCCATTGGGCAGTGGTGCACCTAGGTTCAGATCGATGGGGTGCTTGACCTGGCAGTGTAGAGGCACCCCTACGGGGGAGATGAATATGTCATCGTACTCCTCCATGACCTTATCCATATGTTGTTGTCATGCATAGGGGGCCTGTCTGGAGTTTGTGGCCATGGTATTCTTCTTTCCCTGAGGGTGAATCATCAAGAAAACAAATTTCCTGGTTTTGGAAATGAGTTTACTACATTTTTTTTTAGTAACCAAAGAGATGGAGGTAGACAGTGCTATCTCTGGTATCCTGTACAAATTATTGCACAAAGTAATAATAACAGCACGAGGCCTAGACTCATACACAACATGTCGCTTCCACAAGCACAGTTGGCCTAATAATACATCAAAAACATCAAGAGGAGCAATGTCACATAATACCTCATCCATGAAGGGCTTCATGTTGTAGGGAAGGCGAAATTGTTGGCTGACGCGGAGATCTCGTCCTTGGTGCAGCCACCCGATTATTTATGGTTGTGGGTGTGTTGTGGTCGACAAGCCCAGTCGCTTCACAACCTATAATGAGATGAGTTTCTTCTGGCTCCTTCTGTTAACAATGAACTGCAACGGGGAACCCTTTACCCACATCTTGGAATGGAAGAGGTGTTCCGCCTCCTATGGATCTTCTGGTTCCTCCTTCTGGATCTTTATGGTGGAAACAATGGCATTGGGATCTACATCGATAAGTTGCTTCCCCTTATCATTTCCCTTGTCAGGTTCTGATTCAGAGTTGGAGCATGCATCTGATTCAGAAGCCTTCAACTCGACTACCAATGACTGCTTGGCTCAACACTCACTTGTGTTGTGAGTGGAGCTCTTATGGAACTCACACCACTTCCCCATGTCCTTTTCTGGCTTCGTGGTGTTGTTCTTTGCTTGCATCTTTGATGGGTTTTCCTAGGCCGCCCTGCCTTGGCTTATTCCTTTGTTCGATAGTTTGGGGGTACCTTTCCCTTGCTTCTGATTCACAGACCCAAAGTCTCGCTTCTTCTGTTTGAACTTCTTCTCAATCTTGGCATCATATTGGTATGCCACACCAAGCGAGGAGATGTGAAGGAACTCCATTTCCTCCTGAATGTATATGTGCAGACAACTGCGGTACTTTAACACCAAATGTTTCTCCGAATCTTTGATACCCAACTTTGTGCATAAGGTATGAAACATATTCATCAACTCATGCACATATTGGTCCCTTTGTTGCCACAACGTAGTCCATTGTATGTATTTGTCCTCATATCTCCCCACAGGATAATATTGTTCCTTGATGGCATCTCAGAAAGAGTTCCAAGTGGGTGCGACTAAGAATGGAGAGGGTTCCCCCTCGCCCTGTTTCTCCCAGTAGGTTTCACACCAATCCTTGACATGGGGGGCGACTTTGAGGAGTGCAAAAATAATCCTTTCTCGGTCGAAAAATTCATGAATCGAGAAATGTCCTTCTAACATATTCAACCATCTATCTATGACATCTACATATATTTGGCCCTCAAATATGGGAATGTCAAAATTTACTTGTACCTTAAAAGGAGTGGTGCCTCCAGAGTGGCTGTTAGATGTAGATGTGTTGCCAGTGGGAAGTCGTTGAAGGATTTGGGAAAAGTTTTCCATCATCGTGTTCCTTTGTTTCTTGAGGGCCTCCTCGAGCAATATTTTGATAGGATGTCCTGCTCCCTCATCTTTCTTTTCATCCCCCATGGGCGGTCGTCGGGGTTTGCGAGGTTGATCTTGCAAAGGTTCAACCAACTCAATCCCTAACTCCTTATACCCCGACCTCATTGGGGACATGCAAAGAAGGATCAAGAAAGAGAAGACTGCTCTGATACCACTGATCTGGATTTATGCAGAAACACAATTAAATATAGAAATACACATAAACGTAGAGATGCAGAAAAAATAAAACCTCATTTCATTAATAACAAATGATTGAAATATGCTTACAGACATCATGGAAATAAACTAGCTAGGGCGCTAGTAGCTTATCTCTGGCAAGAGATGTGGTGGCTACTGGCCTCTAAAATGTGTTACAATGAGGCTCGAAGGCCTACTTATTATTGAGAAACAATGGAAAACCCTAAACATCCAAAAACCTAACCCTAGGAGATGAAACGCCAAGGCTATGGGCCCCGTTTGGGTAAATTGGTACACCAACTTCCTGGGGACGTAACTTTGGCATGCGATCTTCATTTTACGTGCTCAATACCTCATTAGAAAGATATATCCGAGGAATGCAACTTTTGTGTGAGAAACATTGAAGTTACATTGAAGGAACTTCCATGTTGCTCCCCGTTTTCCCAAAAAACGTCGTTTAGGGCCTCAAAACGGCTCCGGAAGTTCAGGACCCAAAAAACTACTCAAAATAGTAAACTATGTGGAAACTAAAAAACTAAAATAAGCAATGGTGGGGGTCTAAGTGGAATAGGTAGGTGGCCACCAATATCCACCTGGATCATCGATGACCATGTTTAGTTGAGGTAGGAGCGTCTTCAAACAAAGTAGAGAGCTCCCTTTCAATTGGAAGACCGCCATGTGGACCTTCATGTTGGAGGTGTAATCACAAAGTTCGAATCACAAATACATGTTCTCCAACCATGCCTCGGTGGCTAAGCTATCTGTGCCACCCATGAAATTGGGAAACTTAACTTTATCAAGTTCCCTATGTACACTACTGCTAACCACTGGAGGGTGGTATGCACCCTCATTGGGTACACATGTCCTACCCTCATCTTGATCAAGACAGATGTTGAAATCCTCTAACATCCTCTAAAAGGATGTCATCATACCTACCACATCTCCCACAACAATCTTCTCCTCCTACGTAGTCTATTCATATTCATGAGAGTTAGATCCCTCTGGTGTGGATACACTCGGAGGAGGCATACCTCCTCCCCCTGCACCACGACATCTACTCATCTGACATCCTCTAACCATGATTACCATATGGATAATTTCAAAATTTATTAGTGATATATCTATAATCATTTAATTTAACACAGTGGAAGGTGTAACGGTCCAATGTCTCAAGGTTGAACCCGCTCAGATACCATATGTAATGACCCCTTTGTTACGACATAAAAATAAATGAGTACATAAGTGGTAAAAAAAAATCTGAAACAACTGTTAGGACAAGTGATAGGAGACAATAACATACATCAATCTTTTACACATTGAAATATTATCACATCACTACACAAAAAGAATTTGATACAACAACACTATTATTCAAGATTAACCATATCTCATCAAGATAAAAACAAATATCTACCTACCCAACCTATCCTACAAGGTTAGGACCTCCAAGACACATAATCAACACTCAAGTCTAGGATTCATCCAATTTATTTTGACCATTTAAGGTCTCATGAGTGGCGACTGTTCTGAAGAACAAGGAGATGTCTAATTCCCTTAACCACAATCATACTCCAAATTTCTTGGTTAAATCAACAAAAATAACCATCATGAATTATTGAACATAGAGTAGTTCACTATGCCTAACTAATTATTTAAGCAAAATCACATGTACTTAGCAAGATCGTTTGATAACACTTATCATAAAGTATAACAAGAACTTCCACTTAATGCACATGCGATGAATCCACACATACGTTCTCTAGACAGAAGGTACTAATTTTTCATGCAATACATATAAAAATCCCATCGGAAATAATCAATTTTGTTTTAAGTTAAACTCACAAATCCATTTACTTCAATCTTTAACACAATGTAAACAACAA
The DNA here is from genome assembly GCA_032191745.1 of Picea mariana. Lineage (NCBI taxonomy): Eukaryota > Viridiplantae > Streptophyta > Pinopsida > Pinales > Pinaceae > Picea > Picea mariana. Next base: position 157,744 of record JASDQU010735721.1, on the reverse strand, counting down.
TTATTAATTGGAGAGTTGAGTTGTGATTCCAAAAATATAAAACAACATTATATGCATGCCTATCATGATGAACTAAACTCATTAAGTCTTACTCTATAATGTATCCTTTAATTTTTAACTTGAGATTTTAAAGAGTATCCAAAGATATTTTCTTTTACTATAATAAAAGATATCCTAAGTTAATTTGATGCTTAAATCCTTGATCACTATTCCTAAATGAGGATCACTCTCATTATTATTATTTTTGTAATAATCTTAAATATTCATTCTAAATAATCATCACTTCTCATCACTAAGAGTCTTAATAAAACCAAATCTCAGTTGGATACACTCTAAGATTTTAATAGAGAAGATCTTCAATACAATTGATATAGTGGTTCACTCAACCTTTCTTTTAAATAATAATTGTGCAAAAGTAAGTGGATTTCCAGCGTGGCATATCCAATGACCGCAACCATGTAAGTTCTAAAGACACAGGTTTGTAAGGTTAAAAAGAAGTGACTCTTCAAATTTTAATTACTAAGAAATACCAAAATATTTGGCAGTGATACAATCCCATTCAATTTCATAATTCGACGATTAATTGGGCAGTGACAATAAGTCTTAGTTCCATAATTACAAACATTTCAATAGTGATTATATCACCTAAAAATGTTATTTGAAAATTTACTTATTATAACAAACATAACGATCTAATTCTGAAATTTCATTTTACTTTGCAGAGACCCAAAGAAGTGCAAACTCAATAATGTGATTCAAATTCAAATTACATCGGATCTAACAAATTGTAATTTCGAAAAACAAAATACAGGATAGAAATTTCACAAACTTTAAATTTCAGAATACAAGAAATTTGTACAGTGACCCAACGAACTCAATTTCTCATACCTACAAAAACTAGTCAATGACCCTATACATTCTCTAAATCACCGAAATGCACATAACTTAAATATCCATACAAATTCCGAAATTCAGGAATTAAATTTTTGAACTGGTAGCGATCAGATGTCATACACCAATCGCTTAAGTAATTAATCAACGGAATTCAATAAACTATGAAATCATGTATTAATTTTTTAATTGGCAGTGAACAACAAATTCCTGAATTCTTGGTTGGAAATGAGTTTGGCAGCGAACACGATTTTTTTTCAGAATTTTGGATTGTAAATTAAAATGGCAGCGAACGATGAGTTTTTCATAATACTAGGTTACGCGATGACCCTCCAACTCAATTGCAAATTCTAATCCAAAATGTTAACCAATTGTAGCGACCATATCGAAATATAATTTTGGATCTAAAAATAAATTGGTAGTGATCATACCAAATCCAAGAATCATAATGTGGGGAGATTTGACAACGTCCAACCAAATGTAGTTCAGGATTAGAAAAAAGTTTACAGCGACCCCAAAGATGTGGTTCTCAACCATCCTATTAACATGTAGCAAATTGGGCGAATTCTAAGTTTTGGATTTGCCAAAGATTTGTTTTTGCAAAGATCACATGATATTCTTAATTTAGAATTGCAAATAAGTTTACACAAACCATACGAAATTCCCAATTGCTAGGGTCTATAATTTATTATAACAATGATCAAGGAAGTATGAAATTCGAGCATAAAGAAATTCAAGTGTAGTATTTATTGAATTCTTAGTACCAAGTATTTAATTTTAAAGTAAACAAATCATAGGAATTTAGAAATTTGGGGTTGTGAAATAGTTAATAGTGATCAAAAAATCAATTATGAATTTTTTTTTGTAATCTAAAACTCGCTACAAAATTAGGGTTGCAATTTGTTTGCGGTGACCGAAACCAAAACCAAATTTCACCTTGCCTAGAAATCTACCGTGATCAATCAGACATCAGGGTCATTAAATAAAAGATGAAATCAAAATTTTGGGTTGTATATCATATTGGTAGCGTTCGAAGAGACTCCAAATTTCGATTCTTCCATTAATTTTGGCAGCGATCAATAATTCTAATTACAGGCGCTGTGATTTAATTTGGCAACGTATAAGATAAAATTGATTCTATGGTTGCAAAAAAAATTGAGCAACAACCATACTAAAATTCAACTCAGTATTTGCAAATTCTTCACTGCAACTAAAATTTTCTAACTAGGAACTGAAATAAATTTGGCAGCAATTAGATAAATATCAGAAAACAGGGTCTGCAATTTAATTGGCAATAGTTAAGGAAATTTGAGATTCTAGATGATGAAATAAATTGAGGAGGTATAGGAACAGACCTAATGATACTCTCGATCAACACAATTCAAGAACTATAAGTTCAATACTATTGATTGTAAAGAATTTCCACTGCGCTCTACCAGGTAAGATTTCCGATGCATAAAATTTTATAGTGACAGAGTAACAATTCCTAAAACGATGGGTTGCAATTTATTCAGTAGCAAACAAGGAATTTAAAATTTTGGGTTGTACATCAATTTGACAACGCTCTTATAAATGAAAAAAAATCCAATTTTTAAAATAAAAGAGCATCGAACAACATAATTTATGAATTTTAAAAATTTATAATACAATGGTGCAAGTAGCTCTGCAACTAGGGTTCTGTAACCCATAGCCGACACGAACTGCGCCCAACTGATGGCCGCCCCGCAGGGGCCCTCGAACCACAAAGAGGGGACGCCGTCCGGCGTCTCTTACAGCCAAGTCATCAACGGCAAGGACGCTGAAATGGGCACGAAAAGGCCCACGTTTGAGACACCTCTTGATCTGCACGCGGCCTTCTTAGAGGAAGGGACCTTCAAAGACCGCGACATGGACATTGATCCAGACAAGGGGACGGCCCCTGCAAAAGCTTCGGCCCCTTGGACTCCTGGGAAATGTATCCCACAGGCGCCTCAGGCCCCAAAATATGTAGTAAGCTCACCACGCATAGAGGAGCAAAAACAATATATGCGTGATAATGCTCTGGTTGGAAAGTTTCTAGGGCTCTGGCCCTCTGAGAGAGACTTGATCAAATGGATCCAGTACTGGTGGAAACCAAGGGGTCATTATGACCTACAACTGGGGTCCAAAGGATTTTTCACTATTATCTTCCATAACCTAGAAGACCGTAACCGGGTCTTCGACGGAGGACCATATTTCTATAACTCAGCCGGCCTTTTCTTGAGATTTTGGACAGAAAAGTTTAGTCCTGAGAAAGAAGATTTCGCCCATGCGTCGGTATGAATCAGGCTGTACTCCCTCCCACAGGAGTTTTGGCTAGAAGAGGTACTAGCAAGTATCGGTAACACCATTGGCGTCTACGTGAAGTCCTCTGAAGCCACCAAGCAGCGTAGATACACCTCATATGCGCGAATCTGCGTGTACCTGAACATAGCCAAGCCACTCACAGGTTCCATTACGCTGGAGTACCATGATGAAGAATGGTCTCAAACCATTGATTATGAGCATATCCCCTTCCGCTGTAGAAAATGTCACGAACACGGCCATCTATTCCGAGAATGCCCACTCAATGCGGTTCACAGGGAGGGAGCCCTAGACACCGGCAAAGACAAGGAGGGCTTCTCACAACCGACAGACAGACGGCGTCAGGGAAATAGGAAACAACCATCCCAGGTAAGTAAAGACCCCTCCACTAGTAATAAATTCGCTATCTTGCAAGATCAACCTGAAAACCCCATAAACGATGCAATCCCGCAGCCCCATCACCAACACAATGAGCCGCATTCCCCCTCCCTGCATAGCGTACCCCAAGCCGAGGACTAGAATAAAGGCCATTCCCCTCAAAACAATGAACCCCCTCCCACCCCCCCGAGCCTGGCTCAGGAACAGTCAGATCCGCCGGAAACTGATGATGGTGACAAAGAAATGGAGTTAGAAGAACAAGACCTGGCCGGAGTGGATCTAGAACACCTTGAGCACGCCTACCGACATCAAAATCTCTACACCATCCCCAGGGACCAGCTGAGGAAAGTACCCAAAGTCTACCTCAACTCGTCAGCGGGGTCTTCGGCTCGAGCTAGCAAGGCCCTGGGTGTTCAAACCATTCAATCCAAAACCCCAAGTAAAGTTCAAAAAGAAGAAAAGAAAAGAGGAAGGAAATCTACTAGTAAGCTCATACAAGAAATATGAAACTTTATGGTGAACTCCGGACAGATCCACTTGATCTCGGATAGTTTCCCTCCTCTCCCCACTCCTCCGTCATCATGAAGATTATCTCTTGGAATATCAGAGGTCTCAATGGTCGTAGCAAACAAAAAATGCTATGGGAAATGATCTTAGCGGAAACACCAGATGTTGTTTTATTGCAGGAAACAAAATGTACCTCCGAGGATATGGATAGGATGCTCCCCTACTGCTGGAAACAAGGAGGAGTAGTCTCAGTAGATGCCATAGGAACTATCGGAGGACTATCCATCCTCTGGAACACCAACATCGTGCTTCTAAACAGCTTCTGCGCCACCAAGTGGTCCATCACAGCAGAGTACAGGCTCATTGGTTCAAATCGGCCTGGACATTTAACTTGTGTCTATGGCCTAGCAATTCCAGGGGATAAGCAAGCTTTTCTCCAAAGCCTATACCACGCACCCAACATCACCCAGAGTGATAGGTGGATCATCGGCGGGGACTTTAATATCATACGCACCCTGACAGAAAAAAAGGGAGGATCAAGGAGATTGGATCGGGACTCAAATGATTTCAACAGTCTCATAGAAGACCTCAGCCTCATCGATTTGGAGCCTAGTAATGGCCTATACACATGGTCAAATAGAAGGACAGGAGCACACCAGGTCAACTGCAAACTGGATCGATTCCTTACATCAGAAGCATTTCTTATGGAAGGAGTGGCCATGGAATCCACTACACTAAACCTTTCTGGTTCAGACCACTGGCCCATTCAGCTGTGGGTGGACGTCTTGGCAACGCCGAGGAAAAAACCCTTCTGGTTTGAACAGTTTTGGCTTGATCACCCTGACTTCCAAAAAAACATTCAAGAGTGGTGGAGACAGGCGGAAATCCCCTATGGATCCAAAATGTATAAATTCCAGCAAAAACTCAAAAATTTGAAGCAAACACTTAAAAGCTGGAATAAGCACACCTTTGGTAGCATCTTCGACTCCCAAAAAGAGTTGATGCAGCAAATGGGGGAGATGCAGCGGTTGATCAGGGAACAAGGGTTCACAGATGCTCTGAAAGAGCAAGAAATGAAAGTAAACCAGCAACTGGAAGACAGGAAGAAGCAGGAAGAAATCATGTGGAAACAAAAGTCACGTGTTGTATGGCTCAAGGAAGGGGAACGCAATACAAAGTTCTTCCATCGCACTGCTATCCAGTGAAGGCATTTCAACAAAATCACGCATCTAACTACAGAGGATGGAGAAGTCATACACTCCCACGCTGATTTGGAAAAAACTTTGATCAAGCACTTCCAGGAACTCCTAACGGAACCCATCCAAAATAGGGGCGAAGCTATTCAGAAAATTACAAGACATGTGCCCGTCCTCATAACCCAGGAGCAAAATGCAGCCCTCCTCCATCCTATCTCAATTGAAGAAGTGGACCAGGGACTTGAGGACACTCCCAAATGCAAAGCTCCCGGACCGGACGGCTTCACCAGCGACTTTTTTCACCATTGCTGGCCGATGATACGCACCGAGGTATGGGAGATCTTAGAAGATTCAAGGGCCACAGGCCAAATCCTACAAGACCTTAATGCAACTTTCATCACCCTAATCCCTAAAGAAGGACATGCGCACAGGCCTGCGCAGTACAGACCCATAGCGCTCTGCAATGTCATCTATAAGCTCCTCACAAAAGTGATAGCTCGCAGGCTCAAGCCGATACTACCAGCAATCATCTCCCCAGAGCAATCCGGATATGTCGAAGGCAGACAAATTATGGACAACATAATCTTAGCACATGAAGTCATTCACTCCCTGCAAAAAACCAAGACCCCAGGTATGCTTCTCAAATTAGATCTCTCTAAAGCCTTCGACAAGCTCAGCTAGGAATTCATGTAGGCCATGCTTCTAGCTTTTGGCTTTGATCAAAACTGGGTTACCTGGATTATAAATCTTACCTCCTCGGCTTTCTTCTCCCTTCTTATCAATGGTGTTCCCTCGAAACCTTTCTCCCCCTCAAGAGGGATCAGACAGGGCGACCCCCTCTCCCCCTTTCTCTTCATAATCATGACCGAGGGCCTCAGCCGCTCCATCCACGTGGCCCTGGAAAATAACCTTCTGACCGGTCTACCCCTCCATGGCATTTCTCCCCCTCTTTCGCACATCCAGTTTGTCAATGATACTCTTTTAATGGGTAGCCCCACTGTCCGAGAAGCCGTCTCCATCCAGTCTATCCTTCTTTCTTTTTCGGAAGCCTCGGGTCTAGAATGCAATAAGGATAAGTCCCTCATCTTCTTTTTCAACACTCCCCCACAGATTCAGTGGCACATCTCGGGTCTCCTTGGGTTCAAGCGAAGCTCCCTTCCCTCCAAATATCTTGGGATTCCTTTAATTGATAATGCTCTCAGGAACTCCTCTTGGGAACTTCTCCTCTCTTCCTTTTCCAAAAGATTGTCCTCCTGGACCTTCCAAGCTCTAAATCTCCCTAGCCGGCTTATTCTGCTCAAAGATGTCCTCCAAGCCCTTCCGATCTATGTCTTTTCTGCTCTGGCAGCCCCAAAATTCATTCTTACAGCCATCAAAAGCATGCAAAGGAATTTCCTCTGGCAAGGCCTTTCCAAAGAGAAGAAAATAGCGCTTGTCGGCTGGGACAAGCTCTGCAAGCCAAAAGAGCAAGGAGGTCTCGATTTGAGAGATCCTGGCATAATGAATAAAGTAATCAGTGCCAAAATCTGGTGGCGGTGGTTGAAACACCCCAAGGAGCTCTGGGCCAAACTCTGGAGGAAGAAATACACTCCGAGCCTGCCAGAGAAGCGCCTCATACGCTGGAACGGGGATGACCAAGGTTCCCTGATATGGACAGCGGCTAAGCAGAATAGACAGCTGATCACGCAACATGCTTTCTAGGAGATAGGCAATGGGGAAATTGCCCTCTTCTGGCAGGATTCATGGCATCAATGGCCAACGCTGGGAGATGAAGAGTGGTCACCTGACATTTTCACCCAAGCGGAGCAGGCAGGACTGACCAAGGTAGCGGACTACTGGCAAAACGACCCCACAGAGGCCACCTGGCATTATTGGCGAGTGGACAGGGAACGCATGAATCTGGACCGGCATGTCAACCTTGCACCTTTGCAAGCAGAACTAGCCAAGAGGAAAATACTCAAAATTGAGGGAGAAGACATCCTACTCTGGGGCTATGGGACACAAGGCACCTTCAACACCAAGGAAGCCTATCAACTTAAGACGCAGTCAAACCCCCCACCAACGACACAAATTTGGCAAAAAATCTGGAGTCTCAAGCATTGGCTGAAAATCACCCTCTTCCTTTGGTTGGTCTCACACTCAAGTGTCTTAACCTGGGATAACCTTCTGAAAAGAGGATTTATGGGCCCTTCTTTTTGTATTCTCTGTGGAGAATCTGAAGAAACTTTAAACCACCTCCTTAACACCTGCCCCTACACCAGCCAAATCTGGGATCAAGCAGCAATCATTATGCGCGCCTCGGACCGCCACATGGATAGCCTCTTTGAAAATCTTTTGAACTGGAGAGATTCAGCCTTCCACTCGCCTCTCCTCAATCGCATTTGGAAGCTCCTTCCAGGCTTCATCCTTTGGAACACCTGGAAAGAAAGAAACCGAAGAATCTTCAGGAACCTCTCCCATCCGTGGTAGCACTACTGGCATCAATGTCGTCGTAGCATCCTGGAGACCATACACCTTCAGAACTGGTCTAGCACAAACTCAGCCCGCCCCTCCTCTAAACTCCCTATCCTCCTTTCTTGGACTCCCAATCACCCTTCCCCCGCTCCCTCTTCCCCACCTCTCTCCACCATTCCCTCTAGCCCCTCCTTCTGGTCCCCCCCGCCNTCCTCTAAACTCCCTATCCTCCTTTCTTGGACTCCCAATCACCCTTCCCCCGCTCCCTCTTCCCCACCTCTCTCCACCACTCCCTCTAGCCCCTCCTTCTGGTCCCCCCCGCCTGAGGACTTTGTCAAACTCAACTTTGACGGTGCCTCTAAGGGCAATCCTGGAGCTGCGGGTTATGGAGTTGTTTTCCGCGACTATTGTGGGCACATTCTTGTCATAGGAGAAGGCTCCCTTGGACATACCACAAATAATACTGCTGAACTATGGGGTCTGATCAAGGGTCTGTAGCTAGCCATAAGATACAATTTCACAAAGCTCTTTGTCGAAGGGGACTCACAGCTTGTCATTAGCTTAGTACGCCGACTTATAAATGGGGTGAATCCAGACAGCATCTCCCCCAGCTGGAGACTCTCTCATGGCCTCCAGATCATTGCAGGGCTAATCCACCCCAATCGCGTCCTCATCCCCACACACATCAGAAGGAAGGCCAACCAGGTGGCAGATGACTTGGCTAATTTGGGTACTACCTGGGAGGATTCAGACCTCCAGTGCAATGCAGAAAATGATCCGAACCACCATATCCTCCAACAATGTATCCAGAAGGCCAGAACGGTGGACGTCCCCTCGGATGGGGTGATAGTGCGGTCTACGCGGCAGTCAATGGAGGTGGGTGACGAGCTACAGGACGTGGGGGCACGTGAAAGGCTTGTGCCTCCCCCCTGGCGTTTAATTGCTCCGTAAAATCATTACGAATGGGTTTTAATGAGCCCATTAGTGCAGTTGCTCCTCCGTTTTGGCTTCATAGCATGCAGTTGATTACAATGTGGTTTGTTTATTACAGTTGGTCGCTAGCAGAGCGTGCTCTGCAGTGGCATTGGCATAAGCTTGGCTCTGTATCCTCCACCCTTATCTGCTCCCACAATGTGCATCGTGTCACCTCTGTCTACAGACTCTGTTGGACCATGACGCGCCCACGGGGGAGGCCAAGGCGAGGCTCACCCTGGAAGCCTCGACGTCCCTCCATCTCACGCTCTGACTCGTCCTCTTTGAGCTCTTCCTCTCGCAGTCAGTCTGGCCACCTCTCAATTACTTCTCGTCGCATGGTGCATGAGCATTCCATTTCGAGGGCGCTGGTACCCCGAACTGTTAGTCCCCCCCCTCGCCAACCTTGCAACCCTCTGGTGCTTCGCTCTGACCCTGAGCCCGACCCCCCTCAGACCTCTCGAGGGGTTGGGCCTCTCCCCCAGGACTCTTTCACTTCTGCGCAGCTTTGGGATAGCCTAGCGGCACTTTATGATATGGTCTTTGGTATTTTCCAGGGCGTGGAAGACCTCAACTTCCGTCTCCAGAAAACGGATGTCAAGGTCGACCTCTTCCTTAGGACCCTCACCTCCCTGCAGGACTCCCTTGCCCCCAGAGAGGATGAGGACTCTCCAATGCAGGAACCGAACGCGCCAGAGGAAGAAGCTGCAGATGCGAAGAAGGAAGAAGATACAGGCGCAACCTCAGGCAACAAAGTTGATAACACAGTGGCCGATAGGGAAGGTGACAAGAATTGGGCCGACCAGATCACTTACATAGAGGAGGAGCCCTGGACAGAAGACCTCCAGCCCAAGTGGCCCAATTACTCCCCGGGTGTCTAGCATGTCAGTTAAGTCACAGGGTGTCAGGTGTCTTTCTGTCAACTTCCTTCCAGTTTTTGCGGAGTATTTAAGAATAACTCTTATGTTTCCAATAGACAATAGAAGTACTGAACAGTTTGGTGATTCTGGGAACATGGACTGGTTTCCCCTCTGTTGGGGCAGTCCTTTTCTCTTCAATCTGAACATCTTGTATTTTGCTCTGTTACTTTGCTACTGAGAGGCACTTAATATATTTTACTTACTTACAAAAAAAAAAAACATAATTTATGAATTTTGGAATTGGAAATTAATTTGGCAGCGAACAACAAAATTTATGAATTCTGGAATTGGAAATTAATTTGGCAGTGAACAACAAAGTTTATGAATTTTGGAATTGGAAATTAATTTGGAAATGAACAACATAATTTCTAAATTATGAGTTGTAAATTAAAACTACAGCTCACCATCTATAATCTAAATACAATTTACTCTCATTACAATTACAAATTTAAGAAATATAAATAACGAAACTATTGAAGATGGATATTTGATGATGTTCATCAATGACTTGCGCTCCTTCTTTATTCACCCTTGCTAATCACTAAGACTTCACTGGTACCTCCCAGTCAATGCTAGGGGTACTCTTCTGCCCCTGTATCCCCCCGATCCACAAAGGGGCCACACACAAGAAACCAACAAAAATAGCTCCAAGGCTTGCCTCGCAAGGTAGATCTTCCACTCCTTCTCAAGCTTGGTATCCCAACTCTCACAAGTAAAACATAGTCAAAACCATTTTGGCAGCATAACCTTGCCAAGAATAAGTGATATCCATTTTCCTTCTGCACCATTTGTTTTATAGAAATATCTCAAATGACACATGTCATCATGCACAATTACTTATCTTTTTAATTAATTTAATTAGTAGTATTCACCCACACACTTGTCACACTCTCCCCAAGTTGCACAATTAAATATCATTTTTATTTTATTTAAAAAGTCATTTTCCCTCACATTCCCCAATGTGTTCATATTTTCACTCTTATTTGTCCCATTGTTCCCAAAATTCTCATTTAATGAGTGTCTCCTAACTAGATCTTAGTTAGAGTTGGATTAAGAGTCTTCTTCTAGTTATACTAGTGGTAGCTTGACTCTAGATACCATTCTATGTGTACACCTATTCTCTCATATTTTATTTCTTCCTATTTTAAAAATCTCTTTTATTATTTTCATGCACACATGTGCATTTTATCAAATCTTTAGATTTTTCTCACATTTTCTATAAATTGATTTATCTCAATTCTTGTAATTTATTTAATATTTTTATTTAGTCCCCTAACTAAACTTAGACTTAGGCTTAGTATTAGAATTAGGCTTAGACTTTTAATGGGATTTATAATTAATAGATTCAATGTTTAATTAATTATTTTAATCCAACAAGGTCTAACCATTTCAATGTTTTCTAGGCCACCTAGATTTATTGACTCAAGTTTTTATTTACACGATGTGCCCTTCAAGATGCACCTATGTGCTCCAAGGGTGCCACTCGCCTTTGACTGGTTTTGGAATTTTTTCTGACCATTGGAGTCAGCACTCCACTCAGACAACCTTGTGAGAGACTAAGGGCTTCTAAGGAATAAGGATTTGTCCTTATTGTGTGCCCCTTAGAAATCTTCATGAGTGATTATCTCAGTCTACCCTTGTGACATCATGGAACTCACGAACTAGGTAATCGTTACTCTATCATTCGACCATGGTGGGAGTTCTAGTATTTTGTGATAGGGAAGTTTCCACACCTCTCCCTCAATGTTTGGTTTATGTGCATGGCCCCTCTAATCCTTATGTGAGTCAGATTAGAAAGCATCATCAAGCCTACATCCACTGATAAAACCAATGTCAATAATCTATATACATAATCATACCAAAATCAATCATCTATCATATGTGTGTAAAATTAAATACTCTAACAAATACAATCCACTCCTTGACTCAATCTGGAGTCCAAGGAGGTCCATCGATCCCATCATCATCCATAACCTGTCTTGTGCCCTACACACTCAAGAAAACTTGCCAATAGCATATGTCAATACATATACATCAATTTAATAACATGTCACAATACATTGGCATCATCATATATAACCCATAATTGAAACGAAATCATAATATACCTTAACCAGATCACTTTCACACAAGTGTCCTCAAGAATATGTCAATAAAAGTGTGCTTAGTTGAGCAGGATGTTACAATTCCCAGCATTCTTAATTACAATTTCTTCAAAAACACAAAACATATGGTAACGTGGTCACCACTTCATAACACAAATGTATACTATTACAATAATTCATTATCTTACTATTTTAAAGGATATGAAGAATTTCAATAATATCATGACATAAAATTAACAGTAAAAACCAGAGACCTTCAACAACAAATCTATTATAAATGACAGTTTCAACTTACTCAAGTTTACCTAGAATAAGTGTGACAAACCTCCATGGTACAACCATGTAGGTAGATATATGATTTACATAATATTTTGAAAGAATAAAAGAAGAGAAGAGAAAATATCTCAACCCTGAGAGGAGACTATATGCTTAATTTGAACTTTCTAAACTAACATATATTGTGATGAAGTAAAATTGCGTATGTGTGTTGTATGTTTCTATGAAAGAGTTCAAATTTTTTTTTTGAGTCCCTAAGTTTCTCTTCTAGGAACCACAATGCCAAGTATGCACAGTTCCAAGCAAGAGGTACACAAACCTGCCTTTTAAAAGTCCCAAGCTCAAGATAAAAATGCAAGGTGTGCATAGAGTCCACTCAAGGGTGCAGAGACCTTGATCTTTGGAAGATTGGAAGATCAAGAGAGACAATGAAAAAATACACAGAGTAAGCACAAGAGGTTTGAAGGAAACCCTTTAAGTCCAAAGTTCAGGAGGGTAGCACAAGAGAGCATCAGAGTTCACTTCAACAAGTGGCGAAGATCAGGAGGTAAAATGTGTGCAAAGTTCCAAGTGGGAATATCAAGAGGGTGAAATCCCTTGATAAGAATTAGTGGATGGGATATGATCATGAGGAGTCGAAATCCCCACAACCTTCCGATCAGACTAGAGTAGCAAATTCTTTAAACCATGATTCCTTCGGACTTCGTGACTTTGATGGTTTGGAACAGTTAAAGTTGTTGGGGTGCAGAGCCCTGAAGCTCTGAAGCCTGGAATTAATCCCAACCGTAAATCGTTCGATAAGAGTGAGCCATAGATCTCTAAGTTATTTGGGATTCGAAAATCCGGCTAGTTTGACACATAAATTCTAAGGATTAAGAAAACCCCAAAGTTTTGAAGACCCGAAGTGAAGGAAAGTCATAGATCTAGTGATCGACCGAGAGTCGTTAGATCTATGATCCTTCGTCTTTCGGTGGTTTCATAATTCGGTACTTCAGAAAATTTTGAGTCGTAGCTATTAAAGGATAAGAAACCTTGAAGCTATGAAGTCCCAGAGTAAAGGAAAAATGCATATCTAGCGATCAATCGAGGACTGTTAGATCTTCGAGCCTTCGTCCTTCGAAGGTTTGGTAGTTCGGCACTCCAGAGAAATTGAGTCATTTTTGAAAAAAGGTGATGAACTCTTGAAGTCCTGAATTTTGGAGTGGACGTCAACCATTGATCAAAGGGGAGTGTAAGTCGTTAGGTCCCCGATCCCTTCGGTGGTTTGGTGATCTGGGTGAAATAGTTTAAAGTTGTGAATGCAGAGAAAACCTCGAAGCCCGAAGTTGTGGAGTAGATCTCCATCGTATATTCTCACGTGAGGATAATATCTACCAGTCGTTTGATTAAGTTCATAATAGTTGATGAAGGGAAGTGGATGGATAGGGTTAACTTGTAGTTGCCGATCAACCTCACTTATGACCAAATTTTGTAGGTAACACTCTGGGTGAACAGGAGTGTTGAATTTCAAGAAACCTCTAGAGCGTCGGAGTCTCGGAGCTCTAAATAGCGCCTTTAGGGCCAATGCTAGGTTCCATCCCAATGTCACATACATAACTTGTCAAGGTAAAAGGGACTAATGCCTAGGTTTAAAAGAAAGTCAAAACTTCTGAAAACCTTCAAACATGCATTCCACGATCCCAAAAATTTTGGAATTTAAAATACAAAAATACAGAGACTCCACGCTACTCGTAACTTCGTATTTATCAATAAATTCAATAGAGAATACACGATAAAATTCAGATTAAAAAAAAATCAATGGAGGTCTAATACAAACGAAATTGGAAGGACGAAAAATTCAGCAGAGATTTCCATGATACAAAATTTGAATCTAGAGTATAATTCAACAGAGATCCCACAATATGGGTTGATTTAGGATTCAAAACGAAATTCAATAGAGAACTCACGAATACAAATTCAGACTTAATTCCATAGTTTACCAATGAACAATACACTATTAATTTCTTTAAATTATCTCAACTAAAAACTCTGATCACACGAACTTCAAATATGGATGAAAATACCAATTTTAAAACATAGACCATACAAAATATAAATTCGAATTTTACAATGAGGATCAAGCCACTCAAATTTAGAGCTCAGAAAATGCTCGAAATTACAACGAAAATTGGAAAATTTTAAACACCATAACTATTATTCATTTAGAAGCAATTGAAACAATTGGCATTTAGAATTTCTGTTGATTCTACAGTGTCCATACCAAATCTAACACACTAATATACTCATACTATGATGCAAAAGCATCACTTCTGATCAGCAGTGTGTCAGCAGCCAGAATAGCAGCGCATAAGGAGGGGGCAGATCTCGATGACATAGAAGCTTTATCGTTCTCATTTTGTTTTAAATTTATCATTTAATGTAATAAATATTGCAAAGGCTCGAGGAGGGAAGAGCCATTGTATTTGTAAGGATAATTGTAAATCTCCTTTAATGGGTTGTAGTTGTAGAGATCCTGAGCATTGCCTCAGATGTAAAGATGTCAATCAATATTTAGTATAGTAGCTTAATGATAGGGATACATTTAATTAGACATGATAGCACTAGAATAATCTGGAGGGAAGGCTCGAGAAGCCCCTTCATGTATAAATCAATGTAATATATTCCCAAAAGAGGTTGTTAGTAGTTGTTGAAAAGTAGTTAAGAATTTTTTGTGAGCAAAGGGAGGAGAGGAGAGAAGAAGTTGAGACTCTGTCACAGTATAGCATTGTAAACATTGTAAAGTATTGAAAACATTCACCACTAATAGAAATTGAGTTCATTTTCGAGTATCTTTATGTGTCTGTGTGAATGTATGTGCATGTTTGTAAATGCTATGAGTTCTAGTGTGTTTTATTGTAGGAATATTTGAATTCCCTATTTGTGTGAAATTATGAGTGTTTTGGTCTCTCACAGCTGTGTAAGGAGTGCACATTAGAGTTGTTAGAAAAATCTAAAAGGACAGTGCAAGGAGTGCATAAGAAATTAGTTAGGAGTTCTGTGAGGAGCGTGCCAGGTGGGCACACCAGAACCAGTCATAAGCTTAGGAGGGAAAAGAAGCCAGTGCAAGGAGTGCGTTGAGGGTTGTTACAAAAGTCCACAAAATCTTAGGAGGAAGAGCGTGGATGCTAGGAGAGAACAAGGAGTTACATTGGAGAAGAAAAGTTTGAGCCCCTATGAAGTTCGAAGAATTGGAATCTCGGAAGGGATAGTGCAAGTCTACATAAAGCGAGCGCAAGGAGTGTGCCTACACTCACAGTAGTTTAAAATATTAGAGGAGAAACTAGTGTAAGGAGTGCACAGTGCCCACACAAGGAGTGCGAAGGCCAAACCGTCTATAGGTTCAAATAACTCAAGAGAGATATTGCAAGGAGTGCGCAGGTGACTTTTACAAGTCCCAATATCAGAGGAGAGATAGCGTAAGGAGTGAAAAGGTGAATTCTTTAAGTACAAAGCTCAGGAGGGAAGCGCAAAGTGTACGCTAGAGTTCAATTATTTTAAATGAAAATATGAGGAGGGAAGCGCAAGGTGTGCACTAGCATTCAATTCATTAAAGTGACAAAGCTCGAGGAGGGATAGCATGAGAAAAATCCCCAAGAGGAGAAGTCCCTTTGTTTTAAGGGTGGGTGGACGAGATATGTTTGGGAGGAGTCATAATCCCTCACAACCATTGGATCAAGGAGAAGGAGCGATGTTGTTAAAACCTCAAGTTCTTTGGACTTCGCCACTCCGACAGTTTTTTGAGTTGTTGTTGTAAGGAGGAAAAATCCTTGAAGCCTGAAGCCTCGAAGTGGATCTACACCGTAGATCACAGGGAGAGTGTGATTCATTGAATCCAAAGTGGTTCGAATATCCATCACTTCGAAAGAATTTGGCTGTTTTTGCGTGGTGCGGAATTCCCCGGAGTCCCAAATTCCAGAGTAAATCATGACCGTTGGTTGTTGGGTACATGTGTTCACAGATCCTCGAGTGTTCGGAGTTTGACAGTTCAAGAGATTGCGTGTAAAATTTGGTTTGGTGTAGGATTCTCTGAAGCCTTGAAGCTCGAAGTCAACCTTGATCATTCAACAACGGGTAAATGCGGACCGTATATCCCGAGGTATTCGACATTCGATAGTTCGGGAGAAAGAATTCGTTAAGGTGGGAAAATTCGTAAAGCCCGGAGTCCGGAGTGAACATGGACTGTTGATCTGAGGAAAACATTAGCTGTCAGATCTGTGGATTAGTCCCTTCTCGATTTCGGAGGTATTGCATGTTCAAGGTGTAGAAGGTCCCGAAACCCATAGCCCTAAAGTTCTTATGAGTCATAGATATTGGCAAGGGGTGTCGGTCGTTGATCTCACAACTCTTCAGGAGTTCTTCAGTTCGGCATTCACGAGAATTGGAGTGTTTTGTGGGAAAAAAATTTCAAGCCCGAATTTCTAAAGCATCGAAGTAGCACCTTTTATCCAAGCACTTGGTTCTATCCCTTGGTCACATGAGATTTATGCTAGGGAAAAGGGGCTAGGGCCTGAAGATTGATTTTAAAGGGAAAATGGGCCTTAAGATTAAAGCACCCACGGGTTTTTGTGGGACCTGCACAAAGAAAATAAAGGGCCCATGAACATTTGGAGAGGATCCAACAGGGATCTGAGAGCTAATTAAACTGATGTGTGAACTATCCTAGACTGGGAGGTCGCGCAAGCCACAGGAAAAGGTGGGGGTTTGCATCAAGTGGTATCAGAGCTTGTGAGATTTTTGTTTGATACCATCAAGTGGTATCAGAGCGGGAATATGTTTGTAGACATCAGACATAAAAGAAGTGGTAAAGGAGAGATAGAGTGTTGATGCTTTGTGTGAATATCATTTGAATGTGTGTAGTAGACAATAGACAATTGGGAGGGTTGCAGGAGAAATTTGGTGGTGCTATCAGTTGCATAGCAGACAGAAGACAACCAGGTGGGATTAAAAAGAGAAGGAAACCAATTGAGTTCCAAGAAGGGGAGAAGAGTGGGACCTCTGTTTATAGATAGTAGGCAGAGAAGGATACTTTCAAAGCAGTTTAAACTCTATGAGAAGAAGATGACTACAAAAGGTCATGTGAGGAGTTCATAGGAAATTCACAGTGAAGTGAAAAAAGATGTCAGATTGAAGATCATCAAGAAAATCAATAATAAGGAGTTTTCAAAGGAGATGGTTGAGATGAAGGAACAACTTGATGTGTTAATGGAACAATGGCAAAGAGATAAGGAATCCAAGAAATGTAGATGGGTAATGAAGAAGGTTGCTAGATGGCCTATTCAACAATTGATTTCCAGGAGATAGAAGCACATGCTGAAAGTTTGGATAAAGGAGATAGATAAACTAAAGGCATATAATAGAGAAGTATGTATCTATAAGCCTAAACAGGGGACAATCCTTGGGAAGTGTGATGATGAGAAGAGACTGGATTAGGGTCTCATGGACTCTAAGGAGAGTTTATATCAGCATGTGGAGGTGTTAAAATAGGATAAAAGTGAGGCCATAGAGCCCCATGTTTTTAAAACTGACAACTTGTGTATGGATGCATGTTAAAGTGAAGGTGGACAGCCATTTAATGCTACCATAGAAGAGAAGGAAAAAAACGAAATAGCTCTCAAAGACGTTGAGGGAGCATAAATTCTAAAAGATGTTGAACAAGGAGAAAAGGATGCAAAAGATGATGACCATCATGATGGAATGATTGAGAGATGTTGGAAAGAGATTGAGTTGTTGGAACACCTGTTAAAAGAGCCTACAAGTGGAGATGAGATTGTAGCTAGAAAAGTGGTAGATGAGAGCAACAAGTATCTTAAGGATAATTCCCTACAATATGTTAATGCAGGCATGAAATAAATAGAATATAACAGTGTGGCAATGGACCACAATGAAATCGTTGTAGTGCAATGCAGCATTATGTGCCAGCGGCCATCAAGGATAGACATTGAAATTGAAGTGATAAGAATGTTTTTGGTGAATATGTCTCAGAGGAAACATGCAGAAAAGATTTACATCAACAAAAACAGGAGACAGGTGAGAAAGGTAGAGTGCAAAAGAAAAGCCAGTGGGACACTACAAAGTAAGGTATGGAAACCTCGGATACTGAGGATCTCCATGAAGAAAATATGTTGTAAGAAAAGTGGGCAACAACAGTATGAAGTTTGGGATCCAGGAGGGCCTCAATCACAATAGAAACATAGGATCCATGAGTAGGAGCTCATGATTTTTGTCAGCAGGGGAGTATGATGCAGGAGCATCACTCCCACTCAGCAACGCGTCAGCAGCCAGTGCAACAACGCATAAGGAGGGAGAAAATTACGAGAATAGATATGCTCAATCCTTCTCATTTTGTTTTAAATTTATCATTTAATTTAATAAAGTTTGTAAAATCTCGAGGAGGGAAGAGTCATTGTATTTGTAAGGATAATTGTAAATTGCCTTTAATGGGTCGTAGTTGTACAAATCCTGAGCATTGCCTCACATATAAATATGTAAATGAGTATTTATATAGTAGCTTAGTGATAGGGATACATTTAATTAGACCTGATAACACTATAATAATCTGTAGGGAAGGTTCAAGAAGCCCCTTTATGTACAAATCAATGAAATCTATGGCCAAAAGAGGTTGTTAGTAGTTGTTGAAAAGTATTTAAGAAGTTTTTGTGAGAAAAGAGAGGAGATAAGAATCTGAGACTCTGTCGCAATCCAACATTATAAACATTGTAAAGTATTGAAAACATTCACCGTTAATAGAAATTGAGTTCATTTCCAAGTATATCTATGTGTCTGTGTGAATGTATGTGCATGTTTGTAAATGTTATTAGTTCTAGTGAAATTCCCTGTCTATGTAAAATTCTGAGTGTTCTGGGCTCTCACGACTGTGCAAGGACTACACATTAGAGTTGTTAGAAAACTCTAAAAGGCCAACGCAAGGAGTGCGCAAGAAATCAGTTAGGAGTTATGTGAGGAGCGTACCAAGTGGACACACCAGAACTAGTCATAAGCTCGGGAGGGAAAATAAACCAGCACAAGGGGTGCGCTGAGGGTTGTTACAAAATTCCACAAAATCTTAGGAGGAAGAGCGTGGATTCTAGGAGGGCAAGTGGAGTTAGTTGGGAGAACAAAGGGTTAAGCCCCTATGAAGTTCAAAGAATTGGAATATCATAAGGGATAGTGCAAGTCTGCATAGAGTGAGCACAAGGAGTGCACCTACACTCACAGTAGTGTAAAACCTCAAAGGGGAGACCAGTGAAAGGAGTGCACAGTGCCCACGCAAGGAGTGTGGAGGTTGAACCGTATGCAGGTTCAAACAAATCAGGAGAGATAGTGCAAGGAGTGCACAGATGATTTTTATAAGTCCCAAGCTTAGAGGAGAGATAGCAAAAGGAGTGCGCAGGTGAATTCTTTAAGTCCCAAGTTCAAAATGGAAGCACAAAGTGTGCGCCAGAGTTCAAGTATTTTAAAATAAAATATCAGGAGCGAAACACAAGGTGTGCACCATAGTTAAAGTCATTCAAGTGACAAAGCTCAAGGACGAATAGCATGAGAAAAATCCCTAAGAGGATAATTCCCTTTGTTTTTAAGGGTGCGTGGACGAGATCTGTTCGGGAGGAATTGAAATCCCCCACATTCATTGGATCAAGGAGAAGGAGAAAGTTTTTTAAAACCCCAATTCCTTCGAACTTCGTTGCTCCGAAAATTATTTGAGTTGTTGTAAGGAGGCAAAAGCCCTGAAGCCCCGGAGTAAATCTACATCGTAGATCAGGGGGAGAGTGTGAGCCATTAGATCCCAAGTGGTTCGGTGATCTGACACTCTGAAATAATTTGGTTGTTGTTGTGTGGTGCAGAATTCCTCGGAGTCCCAAATTCTAGAGTAAATCATGACCGTTGGTTGTTCAGTACACGTGTCCACAGATCCCCGAGTGTTCAGAGTTCAAAATTCTGGGATATTGTGTGTAAAATTTGGTTTGGTGCGGGATTCCTCGAAGCCTATATTCAACCTCAATCGTTCATCAATGGATAAACGAGGACCGTAGATCCTAAGGTATCTGACATTCAACAGTTTGGGAGAAAGCATTGGTTAAGGTGGGAAAAGTCCCGAAGTTCGGAGTCTGGAGTGAACACATACCCTTGATCTGAGGAAAACATTAGCTGTTAGATCCATGGATTTGGCCCTTCATGAGTTCGAAGGTATTGCATGTTGGAGGCGTAGAAAGTCCTGAATCCCGAAGCCCCAGATTTCCTGTGAGTCGTAAATATTGGCAAGGGGTGTGGACCATTGATCTCGTAACTCTTCGGGAGTTCGCTAGTTTGACACTCGAGAGAATTGGAGTGTGTTGTGGGAAAAATCTCCGAAGCCTGAATTTCCAGATCACTGAAGTAGCACCTTTTAGCTAAGCGCTTGGTTCTATCCCATGGTCACATGAGATTTATGCCAGGGAAAAGGGGCTAGCGCCTGAAGATTGATTTTAAAGGAAAAAGGGGGATTAATATTAAATCACCCACAGGTTTTTGTAGGACCTGCACAAGGAAAATAAAGGGTCTTTGAACATTTAGAGAGGATCCAACAAGGATTTGACAACTAATTCAGATCCTTTGTGAACGATCCTAGACTAGGAGGTCATGTGATCCCTAGTAGAAGGTGGGGGTTTGCATCATACTACAAAAAAATCAGAGTATAAAAATATCAGGACCAATGAAGGTTGTGAAATGAGGATTTCCCTTCAAGTATTGTGCTCCTCTTTTATCTTGCTTTCTAATCAATGAAACTTCACTGGTACCTCCCATCTAATGCTAGGGGTACTCTTCTTCCCCCTTATCCCCCCAACTGCAAAGGGGCTACACACAAGAAACCAACAATAATAGATCCAAGATTTGCCTCCCAAAGAAGATCTTCCACTCTATTTGGAAGCTTGGTATCCCAACTCTCACAAGTAAAACACAGTCTAATAAAAATTTGGCAGCATAACAATGCCCAAAAGGTTCTATCCCTTTCCCTTCTACATCATTTGCTTTATAGAAATTTCTTCACTGACACATGTCCTCATGCAAAAATAATTATCTTTTAATTAATTTAGTTTGGATTATTCACCCACACACTTGTCACACTCTCCCCAGGTTACACCAGTAATTACCTTTTTTATTTTATTTAATAAGGTCAAATTCCCTCATATTCCTCAATGTGTTCCTATTTTCACTCTTAGGTGTCCCTTTGTTCCCCATATTCTCATTAAAGAGTGTCTCTTAACTAGATCTTAGTTAGAGTTGGATTGGGAGTCTTCTTCTAGTTATACTAGCGGTAGGTTTACTCAAGATTCTATTCTATGTACACCCAACCTCTCAAGTTATTATTTATTTCTATTTAAAAATCATTTTTATTAATTTCATGCACACACGTGCATTTTATCCAATCTTTAGATTTTACCCACCTTTTCCTAGAATTAGATTTATCTCAATTCTTTTAATATTTTAATATTTTTAATTAGTCCCCAAATTAAACTTAGACTTAGGCTCAGTCTTAGACTTAGGCTTAGACTCTTGATAGGATTTTCAATTAAAAATTTTATTGTTTACTTAAATATTTAATCCAACAAGGTCTAATCATTTCAATGTTTTCTAGGCCACCTAGATTTATTGACTCAAGTTTAATTACGCGACATGCCCTTCAATACCCACCTCTGTTCTCCAAGGGTGCCATTCGCCTTAGACTTTTTTTGGAAGTTTTTCTGATCCTTGGAGTCAACACTCCACTCGATTGACCTTGTGAGAGACTAAGGGCTTCTAAGGAATAATGACTCTACATTATTGTGTTCTCCTTAGAAATATTCGTGAGTGACTGTCTCAGTCCACCGTCACGACATCATGGACCTCTTGAAATAGGTAATCATTAACCTATCGTTCAGACCACAGTCGAAGTGCTAGTAGGCTGTGACAGGGACATTGTCACACCTCTCCCTCAAATTTCTAGTTTATGTGCATGGCCCCTCTACTCCTTATGTGAGTTGGATTAGAAATCATCGTCAAGCCTTCATCCACTAAAAAAGAAACATATCAAAAATACATATGCATCTATCATACTGAAATTAATCATACATCACATGTGCGTAATAATGAAATACTAAAACAATACAATCCACTCCTTGACTCAATTCGAAGTCCAAGGAATCCCATTGATGCCATCGGCATCCGCAACCTTTCATGTGTCCTACACACTCAGGAAAACTCATCAATAACATCTGCCAATATATAAAAATCAAAATAAAAATAATTCACAACACATCATCGTCATCATATATAACCCATAATCAAAACAAAATCAATATACCATAATCGGATCATTTACACGCAAATGTCCTCAAAGAATAAGTCAATAAAAGTGTGCTCAGTAGAACAGGATGTTACATACACCCCCTCCTGTTTTAAACTTCATCCTGAAGTTTTTATAGTATATAAATGCAAGTAAATAAAAGTATCTCACAACATTTATATGTCTAATTATCAAACAAGTAAGGAAATTGTTGACGCATCACATATGTGTCCTCCCAGGTAGCCGAGTGTATACTATAGTTGTCCCACTGGACCTTGACCTGATCGACTATTAAACACCATAGTTGTCGAATGTGATGGTCCAAAATGAGCATTAGCTCCGCCATGAGAACACCCTCATCTGACACCTTAAAAAAACTCATGTCAATAACATGTGAAGGATCACTAATATAATGTCTCAAAACATATACATGAAACACATCGTTCATACTGCTCAAAGAATAAGGCAAGGCTAGTCGATAAGCCATGAGTCCTTTATTTTCCACAACTTCGAAAGGTCCCACAAACCTAGGAGAGAGTTTAGCACCCTTTCCAAACTTGATTGAACTCTTGTGTGGTTTTACCCACAAGAAAACTTTGTCGCCAACTTCATAACTATGGTCAACGCAGTGCGCATCAGCGTAGCTCTTCTGCCAATATCGCGCTTCTTTAATCCTCTATCTTATCGATTACATCTATTCTTCCATTTCTTGGATAACTTCCAGTCCTACCAGGATCCTATCCTCAATTCGATCCCAACTCAAGGGCATCTGACATGGTCGTCCGTAAAGAAACTCAAACGGTGTCATCTTAATCGTACTATGATAGTTGTTGTTGTATGCAAATTCTACTAGCAATAAGAAATCTTCCCAAGGTTTTTGTTGGTCCATTACATACATACGCAACTTATCCTCCAAAATCTAGTTCGTTCTCTCTATTTTCCCATCTGTCTCTAGTTGATATGTTGTGCTAAATTTTATTTTTGTTCCTAAGGATTCTTGGAAACTAGTCCAAAATCATCCTATAAACATTAATCCTCGATCGGATATGATCCTTCTTGATACTCCATGTAACCTCACAATCTCATTAACAAAAACTCTAGCTATATCTGGTGCCTAATACGTCATACGCACTAGAATAAAGTATGCATTCTTCGTCAAAGTGTCAACTACCACAAAAACAGAGTCATGTATCCTTGTCGTTAGTGGAAATCCAACGATAAACTCCATCGAAATGACCTCCCATTTCGATTCTGGAATAATGTGTGGCTGTAACAATACTGCTGGATTTCTATGTTTAGCCTTCACTTGCTGACATTCTAGACATATCGCCATGTAACTAACTATGTCTTCTTTCATTCCCTTCCAGAAGAACAAAGGATTAAGGTCTGCCTTCATCTTCGTGACTCCCGGATGAGCCATCTACACTGATCGATGAGCTTCACTCAAGATCAAACTTCTTAATTAGTCATTGGGTGGTATGTAAATTCTTTCGTTAAATCTCAACAATCCATCGTTGTCTAAATAATAACCTTCGTACCTTGGTATCATCATGCTATATTGTCTAATATTATTCTTAACTTATTTATACCAGTCATCATCGATTTGTATAGTTATAATCTTTTCTCAAAGATTCGTCTTAAGAGGTATTACTGAAAATATGTGTGGTCTCTGACTCAATGCATATGCTACTCAGTTCATAGTTCCTTTAATGTAAGTAATCTCAAAGTCATATTCGCTAAGTAATTTTGACCAATTCCTTTATTGCACGTTCAAGTCACTATGTGTAAATATATGCAAGTGATTTGTCTTTAATTCAAATTTTCATCCAATCAGATAATGTCTCCAAACTCTCAAGGAATATACAATTGCTAATAATTCCAAGTCATGTATTGTGTAGTTCTCTTCATGCTTTCTCAATTTCCTTGTAATGCAAGCTATCACTCGACCATCTTGCATCAAAACACTGCCTAACCCTTCCTTGGATGTGTCCTTGCATACCATGAATTCTTTGTCCATGTCGGGGACTTTCAGTATCGGCATTGTTGTCAGCAACTCTTTGAGCCTTTGAAATGATTCCACACATTTCTTAGTCCATAAAAAATTATTGTTCTTCTTCTGCAATTTCGTGTTCGGATTTTCTATCTTCGAAAAACCTTCGATGAATCATCGATAATATCCTGCTAAACCCATAAAAATGCATGCTTCTTGTACATTTTTTGGTGTTGGCCATTCCATAATATCATCTACATTCGTTGGATCCACAACGATAGCTTCACCAGATATGATATGTCCTAAGTAATGAATCTTCGATTGGTAAAAAGAGCATTTTGATAGTTTCCCGTACAATTTGTTTTCTCCTAGAAACTATAGGACCAATATTGAATGTTCATCATGCTCTTATTTCATCCAAGAATAAATCAATATGTCATCAATAAATACTTGAACAAACGTTTCCAAGTATTCGCAGAACACCCCATTCCTCAAACTTATGAATACCCCTGGGGCATTCATCAATCTGAAAGGTAAAAATGTAAACTCATAATGTCTGAATCTAATTTTAAATATGGTCGTATGGATATCTTCTTCTTTAATCTGTAGTTGGTGATATCTTGATCTCAAATAAATCTTTGAAAATGTTTTCGCTCCCTTCATCTGGTCAAACAGATCACCTATTCTTGGCAATGGATACTAGTTATTGATTGTCGCTTTGTTCAATTGATGATAGTAAATACAAAGTCTCCAAGATCCATCCTTTTTTATCAAAAAAATAACTGGCGCATGCCAAGGTGACACACTTGGATGTATAAGTCCCAAGTCCAACAATTCCTTCAATTGCATTTTCAACTCCTACAATTCAGGCGTTGACATCCGATATGGCGTTCTCACTATTGGTTCAATTCCAGGTTTCAAGTCTATTTTAAACTCCAACTCGCCTTGCCCTTTTCATTTAGCGCTAAGATTTCATATAACTTGCATCTCATTCACATGCGCTTCTACAGTTGTAGGGAAGAAATAAACCATAAGGACACTCCTTGGTTTCGTCCTACAATCACTCTACTTTGTCCCAAATCATCCGTCAAACTTAAAAGTTTCATCTTGTAGTTAAGTACACATCATGCAATTCCAACCAGTCCATACCAATCACTATGTCATAATATCATAATATCATGACATAAAGATCTACCTTCATTACAAAGTATCATTCAAATTTAATCATTCAATCCTCAAATATTAGACAAATTTTCCTTCCCTAAAAGTTTACAATAACAATAGTTAACCATCATCTAGATAATATGCCACATCTTCATAATTTTGTCATACAATTATCATGCACTATATAAACAAAATCGTTATAACACACCATTTAACAAACATCTCTTCCCTCAATGAATTGCAAGCACCAATCATTATTCTTTATTGTAATAGCCCTCCATTGTACAACCAAGTCAGTAGATACTATGACTTAGCGTAATATATATATGTGTGTGTGTGTGTGTGTGTGTATTTGAAAGAGAAAGGAAGAGAAGAGAAAATCTCTCAAACTCTTAGAGGAAACCAAAATCTTACTTTGTACTTTATAAACTAAAAGACATTGTAATGAACAAATTCTACAACCATGTGAATGTATGTTTTGAGAATGAGTTAAGATTATGTATGAAACCCAAAGTTTCTATTTTGGGTGTCACAGTTCAAACATGTCCATAGACAACTCCATAAGTGTGTAGATGGGCCCCTTGAAGGCCCAAAGCTTTGAAGAAACAACACATGGTGTGCAAAGATACCACTCAAGGTAGGCGAAGACCTTAAATTTTGAAGAGAATCTCAGGAGAGAGAGAGTGTGAACTTACACAAAGTAGGCACACAAGTGCACAGGTGATATTTTAAAGTCCAGAGCTCAGAAGGGAAGCGCAAGTGAGCGATGGAGTTCACTTCTTATAAGTGACAAGCTCAAGAGAAAAATCATGTGTAGGGTTCAAGTGGGGACTCAAGGAGTGTAAATTTCCTTGTTTAAGAACTGTTGGATGAGACCTACTCGTGAGGAGTCAAAATCCCCACAACAGTTAGATCAAACAGGAGGTGCATACTTTTCAAACCCTGAGTCCTTTGGACTTTGTCACTTCGGTAAATCTGAGTTGTTTGTATTAAGTGAGCCCTGAAGCCCAAACTCACTGATTGAAACTACATCGTAGATCAGTGAGCGAATGTGAGTTGTTGCATCCTACAGGGTTCGACAATTCAGAAAGTTTGATTTGTAACTGTCTAAGAGCTAAGAAAACTCGAAGCTCCAAAGTACCGGAGTAAAGTACAGTTGTGGATCTAGTGATCGAACGAGGGTCGTTAGATATTTGAGACTTCATCCTTTAGAAGTTCAGTAGTTCAGCACTTCGGTGATATTGAGTCGTGTTCTTGAAAGTTAAGGAACTCCCGGAGTCCCTAAGTCCAAGGTAAATACTTACCATCAATTTTTGGGTACATGTTTCCATATATTCTGAATATTCATAATTCAGCTATCCGAAAGGTTGTGAGTGAAAGTTGCTTTGGTGCGTAAAGTCCTTAAGTCCCAAAGCCCAGAGTCAATCCTGACCATTCGTTGACGGGTGAAAGTGAACTGTAGATCTCCTCTCTTTGCCAATTCATCGTTCAACAGTTCAGGAGTTTGGGGGTAATTAGGAGCAAGGAACCCTGAAGCCCGTAGTTCTGAAGTTAATCACATTCATCAGTTGTAGGAGGAGTGTGAGTCATTAGATCCATGATCCCTTCGACGGTTCAACGATCTGGGTGAATTAGTTCAAGTTGTTGGTACAAAGAAACTTTGAAGCCTAGATTTCTGGAGTAGATATCCACCGTAGATTCTCGGGTGAAGAGAAATTTTGTCGACTGTCCAATTAAATTCATAACCATTGACGAAGGGAAGTGGAAGGATAGGGTAGAACCCACCTCTATTGGTCAACCTTGAATTATGACCGAGTTCAGTCGGTAACACTCCGGTGAAAGGGAGTGTTGGAGTTGAAGAATCCTCTAGAGCGTCAAGGTCTCGGAGCTCCAAATAGTGCCTTCTTAGATCGGAACTAGGTTCTAGCCCCGATCACATGCATAACTATCAAGGTAAAAGGGCTGATGACAATGGTTAAAAATAAAGTCAAAAAATTATGAAAAAGAAAAAGGAAAATATAGTGAACCAACGGGATATAAATTTCGTAGATGCTCCAAGGGTGCCACTCACATTTGACTTGTTTTGGAAGTTTTTTCGACCCTTTGGAGACAATACTCCATTCGGTCAACCTTTTGAGAGACTAAGGGCTTCTAAGGAATAAGGATTATGCCTTATTGTGGGCCCCTTAGAAATATTCATGAGCAACTGTCTCAGTCTTCCCTCATGACATCGTGGACCACTCAAACTAAGTAATCATTAACCTACAATTCTGGACATGGTGGGAGTGATAGTAGGCTATGACAGGGATGTTGCCACACCTCTCCCTCAATGTCTAGTTTTCTGTACATTTCCCCTCTACTCCTTATGTGAGTCGGATTAACAAGCATCATCAAGCTTGCATCCACTGAAAAAAAACACTGTCAATAATTCCATATACATAAATCATATTGAAATCATTCATACATCACATGTGCATGAAATGAAATACTCATAAATACAATCCACTCCCTAACTCAATCTGGAGTACAAGGGAGTCCATCGATTCCATCAACATCCTTAACCTGTCATGTGTCCTGCACACTCAAGATGACTCGTCAATAGCATATGTCAATATATATTTATTAGATTAACAATAAGTTGCAATAAATAATCATCATCATATATAACCCATAAGAAAAATGAAATCATAATATACCATAACCAGATCACTTGTACGCAAGTGTTCTCAAAGAATAAGTCAATAAAAGTGTGCTCACTAGAGCGAGATGTTACATACTCCCCCTCTTGTTTTAAAATTCGTCCTGAAGTTTGTACAGTATATAAAAGAAAGTAAATAAATGTATCTGACATAGCTCTATATGTCTAATCTATCAAACAAGTAAGGAAATATTTTACGCATCTCAATTGTGTCCTCCCAGGTAGCCGAGTGTGGACTATAATTGTCCCATTGGACCTTGACCTGATTGACTATTCAATGTCGTAGTTGTTGAATACGATGTTCTAGAATGCAGATTGGCTCCTCCATGAGAGCACCCTCATCCAACACCTAAAAATAACTCATGTCAATAACATGTGAAGGATCACTAACATAATGTCTCAAAACAGATACATGAAATACATCGTGCATACGCCTCAAAGAATCAGGCAAGGCTAGTCGATAAGACACGGGTCCTTTATTTTCCACAACTTCAAAAGGTCCCACAAACCTAGCGGAGATTTTATCACCCTTTCCCAACTTGATCATACTCTTGTGCTTTTTACCCGCAAGAAAACTATGTCACCAACTGCATAATTGTGATCAATGTGATAGGCATAAACATAAATCTTATGTTGATCTTTCACTTCTTTAATCCTTTGTCTTATCCATTGCAATTGTTCTTCCATTTCTTGAATTACCTCTGATCCTATCAGGACCCTATCCTCAAGTCGATCCCAACTCAACGGTGTCTGACACGGCATCCCATAAAGAAACTCAATCGGTGCCTTATTAATTGTACTCTGATAGTTGTTGTTGTATGAAAACTCTACTAGTGGAAAGAATTCTTCCCAACATTTATGTTGGTCCATTACATACATACGCAAAATATCCTCCAAAATCTAGTTCATTCTTTCTGTTTTCCTTTTTGTCTCTAGGTGATAAGTTGTGCTAAAGTTTAGTTTTGTTCCCAAATCCTGATGGAAACTAGTCCAAAATCGTCTTGTAAACACCGATCCCCGATCGAATATGATCCTTATTGGTACTCCATGCAACCTCACAATATCACTGACAAATACTCTTGCTATGTCTGGCACCTGATACATCGTACTTACTGGAATGAAGTGTGCACTCTTCATCAGAGTGTCAACTACCACAAAAATCGAGTCATGCCTCCTCATCGTTAGCAGAAATCCAACAATAAAGTCCATCAAAATGAC
This sequence comes from Picea mariana, assembly GCA_032191745.1. NCBI lineage: Eukaryota > Viridiplantae > Streptophyta > Pinopsida > Pinales > Pinaceae > Picea > Picea mariana. The sequence goes on along the minus strand of JASDQU010735721.1, from coordinate 128,314 downwards.
CTCCCATTTCAATTATGGAATGGAGTTTGGTTGTAGTAATCCTGTTGGATGTATATGTTCAGCCTTCACTTGCTGACATTCTAGACATCTCGCCACGTAACTAACTATGCCTGCCTTCATTCCCTTCCAGAAGAATAAAGGCTTAAGGTCTTCCTTCATCTTCGTGACTCCCGAATGAGACATGTATACTTCTCGATGAGATTCACTTAAGATCAAAATTCTTAATTCCTAATTAGGTGGTACGTAAATTCTTTTGTTAAATCTCAAAAATCCATCATTGTCTAATGAATAACGTTCATACTTCTGTACCATCATGGTATCTTGTCCAATAGTATTCTTAACATCCTTGTACCAATCACCATCTATCTATAAAGTTAGAATATTTTATCAAATATTTTTCTTAAGCGGTATTACCAAGAATATGTGTGGCCTCCGACTCAACTCATATACCACTCTGTTCATTGTTCCTTTAATGTAAGTAATCTTAAAGTCATATTCGCTTATAAGTAATTATGACCAATGCCTTTTTCGCACATCCAAGTCATTTTGGGTGAAAATATGCTACAACCCACAATGATCTGTCTTTAGTTCGAATTTCCATCCAATCAGATAATGTCTCCAAATTCTCAGGGCATACACAATTTCTAATAACTCCATGTCATGAGTTGCATATTTCTCCTCGTGCTTTCTCAATTTCCGATAACTGTAAGCGATCACTCAACCATATTGCATCAATACTCTGCCTAAACCTTCCTTGGATGCATCTGTGCATACCACAAATTCCTTTTCCATGTTATGGAGCTTTAGTATCGGCGTTGTCATCAACAACTCTTTGAGTTTTTGAAATCATTCTGCACATTTCTCAGTCCATATGAACTTCTTGTTCTTCTTCTGCAATTTTGTGATCAGATTTTCTATCTTAAAAAAACCTTCGACAAATCGTCGATAATATCCTGCTAAACCCATAAAACTATGTACTTCTTGTACATTTTTCGGTGCAGGCCATTCCATAATAGAATCTAGCTTTGCTCGATCCACAATGATACCTTCACCAGATATTATATGACCCAAATAATGAATCTTCGATTGGTAAAAAGAACATTTTGATAGTTTATCGTACATTTTGTTTTCTCGTAGACATTGTAGGACCAATCTTAAATGTTCGTAATGCTCTCCTTTCGTCCAAGAAAAAATAGTATCTCATCAATAAATACTTGAAAAAAATAATCCAAGTATTCACGAAACAACCCATTCATCAAACTCATGAATATCCCCAGGGCATTTGTCAATCTGAATGGTAAGACTGTAAACTCATAGTGTCTAAATCTTGTCTTAAATGTGGTCATAGGTATATATTCTTATTTAATCCGTAATTAGTGATATACTAATCTCAACTCAATCTTTGAAAGTATCGTCTCCCCTTTCATCTGATCAAACAAATCATCTATTCTTGGCAACGGATATTGGTTCTTGATCGTCGCTTTGTTCAATTAGCGATAGTCAATAAAAGGTTTCCACGATCCATCCTTATTTCTCACGAAAATAATTGGTGAACCCCAAGGAGACACACTTGGATGTATAAGTCCCAAATATAACAATTCCTTCAATTTCATTTTCAATTCCTACAATTCAAGCGTTGACATCTAATAAGACATTCTCGCTATTGGTTCAGTTCCAGGTTTCAAGTCTATTGTAAACTCCAATTCTCTTTCAGATGATAAACCTGGTATCTCTTCTGGAAACACGTCTTCAAACTCTTTCACTGCAAGAAGGTTTTCTAATCCTTCTTCATCCCCCTTTTCATTTAGTGCTAAGACTGCATAAATATTGCATCCTTTGGGCATACTCTTTTGTAGTTGTAGGGAAGAAATAAACCTCAAGGACACTCCCTAGTTTCTTCCTACAATCACTCTATTCTGCCCCATATCATATGTCAAACTTAACCATTTCGTTTTATATTTAAGTATCACATCATTCGATTCCAACCAATCCACACCAATCACTATGTCATAAGATCCTAAGATCGTGACATATAGGTTAACCTTCGTTACAAAATATCCCAATTTTATGCTACGATTTGTAACCCTTCCTCCAACCTTTTGTTTGGAACCCAATGCCATTTCTATGCATCTGAACTCATCCTTATTGACTTCCTTTACATTAATTCTCTTTAGCACTGCACTAGAGATAAATCTCTTTGTGGCACCTGGATCTATCAAAATGATAAAATTTTGGTCGACGATTGTACCTAACTTCGCGAGCACAGTGGACTGGTGCTTAGCTTGGTGGTTGTTCACCATTTCATGTACCATGTGGTATTTTCCCATATATCTAATTGTAGTGGGTTCTAAATATTTGGCATCCATGGCCTTCTCAATTGGACAATCTCGCTGGTAATATGGCTCTCCACACGTCCAACATCTAGTCTTTAGTCCAGTGCTCCTTGTCCCTGAAGTAGAAGCTATTGTCCTAGCAGTCTGTGATCTTGGTTTGTTCTATTAAATAGTCCTAAAATGTTTTTTCTGCAGACAACGTTGTTGTTGTTGTTGTTGTGGTCCTCTATAAGGATTCCTCTGCTGACGAGTATGTCGTCTCGGTGTCAAGAACATAGGTCCTATGGGTGTATCTTGATTCCATGAAGTTTGTTTGGCCAGTGTGTGATGTTGATGTGCTCCTAATGTCATTTTTCCAGTCGGTCGATAAGGAGACCTTCCCTAACTCTCGTCATTCATCTCTTCCTCAACTATGAGGTCCTTCTGAACTACATTGTGCAATGTCTGAGGCATTAGTATCCTCACCTTCGCATGAATATTGAAGTTAAGGACGAACACAAACTTGTTGACCTTTAACTTATCCATGTTCAAACGTGGAGCATACCTAAGTAGCTCCATGAATCTAGCCTCATACTATAGCACCATATGACCACCCTATACTAACGCATTGAACTCATTAAGTTGGCACTCAATGAATTCCTCGAACAAATACCTCTCCCGAAATTGTTCCTCGAGCAACTCCCATGACATGTCTTTGATGGCTATGTTTAGTTGAAGTAGGAGCATCTTCCACTAGAGAATAGAACTCCCTTTCAACTGAAACACTGCCATATGGACTTTCATGTTGGAGGTGTAATCACAAAGTGCGAAGCACATCGCCATGTTCTCCAACCATGCCTCAGCGGCTAAGTCGTCTGAGACACCCCAAAACTCAAGAAATTTCACCTTCTCGAGTTATATATGTATACTACTACTACCATTTGGGGTGCATTGTGAACCCTCATTGAACACAGATGCTCTACCCTCATCTCTATCTAGGTAGTCAATCAACGCCTTTGACATCCTCTGAAAGGACCTCAGCATACCTACCACATCCCCCACAGAAACTTGCTCCTTCTCAGTGGTCGATTCTTCTCCCTAGGGGTTATACTCCTCTGACGTGGGTAATATCGGAGGTGTCACACCTCTTTCCCCAGAACCACGTTGTCTACCTCCCCTATGTCCTCTAACCATGATTACCTACATGTACAATTTCAGAATTTAATTAGCGATACAATTTTAATCATTTAGTTAACATGATGGAGGGTGTAACGGTCCAATATTGCAAGGTTTAACCCGCTCTGATACCATATGTAACAACCCCTCTGTTATGAAAGAAAATTAAGTGGATATAGTAGTGGTACTTTTTTTTTTAAAGGAAAAAATCAAAGAACAAATTCTACTCGTCATTAACATCAATATTACAAATTCATTTATCATTACATCACATATTGCAAGTTTCACTATACAACATCATTTCTACTAACATATTAAATCATAACACAATCCATCCAAGATATCTACCCATCCAACCTACTTTCAAGGTTAGGACCTCCAAGACACATAATCAATGCTCAAGTCCAGTATTCATTCAATTAATTTTGACCATTTAAGGTCTCAACATTAGCGATTGTTTTGAGGAACAAGGAAGCATCTAATTCTTGTACCCAAACTCAAATCTAGACTCAATATTAAATAGCAGTAAAGTACTTAATCATAATGCAAATTTAGTCATTCAATCCTAAAATATTAAAAAACTTTTCCTTCCCTAAGAGTTTACAATAACAATAGTTAACCATCATCTAGATAATATGTCACCTCTTCAGAATTTTGTCATATAATTATCATGCACTATATAAACAAAACTCTTATCAAGCACCATTTAACAAACATCTCTTCCCTCACTGAATTGCAAGTATCAATCATTATTATGTATTGTAACAACCCTATATATATATATATATATATATGAAAGAGAAAGGAAGAGAAGAGAAAAGATCTCAAACACTTAGAGGAAACTGTAATCTTACTTTGTAATTTCTAAACTAAAATACATTGTAATGAAGAAATTTTTCAACCGTGTGAATGTCTATTCTAAGAATGAGTTAAGATTCTGTATGAATCCCAAAGTTTCTCTTCTGGGTGTCATAGTTCAAACATGTCCAGATCCAACTCTAGAAGTGTGTATATGGGCCCCTTAAAGGCCCAAAGCTCAAAAGAAACAACTCATGGTGTGCACAGAGACCACTCAAGGCAGGAGAAGGCCTTAACTTTTGAAGAACAAAGATCAAGAGAGACACTGCGAACTTACACAGAGTAGGCACAAAAGTGTGTAGACGATATTTTAAAGTCCAGAGCTCAGGAGGAAAGTGTAAGTGAGCGTTGGAGTTCACTTCTTATAAGTGACAAGATCAGGAGAAAAACTGTGTGCAGGGTTCAAGTGGGGACTCAATGAGTGTAAATTTCCTTGTTTAAGAACTGGTGGATGAGATCTGCTCGTGAGAAGTCAAAATCCCCACAACTGTTAGGTTAGACAACAGATGTGCACTCGTCAAACCATGAGTCATTTATACTTTGTCACTTCGGCAGATCTAAGTTGTTTGTATTAGGTGAGCCCCAAAGCCCAAAGTTGCAGAGTGAAACTACACCATAGATCAGTGAGCGAATGCGAGCCATTGGATCCTCAAGGGTTCAGCAATTTGACAAGTTTGATTCGAAACTGTCTAAGAGCTAAGAAACCCCAAAGCTCTGAAGTCTTGAAGTAAATTACAGCCATGGATCTAGTGATCGAACGAGGGTCGTTATATCTTTGAGCCTTCGTCCTCCAAAAGTTTGGTAGTTTGGCACTCCGACGAATTTGAGTCATGTTGTTAAAAATTAAGGAACTCCAAGAGTCCTGAAGTCTGGAGTAAATCTTGACCGTCATTTGTTGGGTACATGTGTCCATAGATTTCGAGTATTCATAATTCGACTATCCGGAAGGTTGTGGGTGAAATTTTCTTTGGTGCGGAAACTCCCGAAGTCACGAAGCCCAGATTCAATCCAATTTGGATTTATCAACAAATTCAACAGAGAATCCACGAGGTAATTTCAGATTTAAAAAAAATTCAACGGGGATCCACCATACAATCAAATTGAAATTTCCATAAGATTTAACAGGAAATTATGATACAAACTTTCGGATCTAGAATACAATTCAACAGAGATCCCATCATATGAATTGATTTAGGATTTAAATGAAATTCAAGAGAGAACTCACGATACAAATTTAGGAAATTATTTCCTTAATTTACCAGCAAACAATACACTATTATTTCCTTAACATCATCTCAACTAAAAGCATCGATCATAAGAACTTCGAATATGGAATAAAATACAACTTAAAAAAAAAAAAAACATAGACCATACACAATATCATTTTGAGTTTTACAAGAGGATCAATCCATCTGAAAAATAGAGTTCAGAAACGCTCGAATTTACAGCGAAAATTTGAAAATTGTAAACATCGTAACTATTATTCATTTGATAGTTGTTGTAACAAATTGGCATTTAAACTTTCTATTAATTCTACAATGGCCATACCAATCTAACATACTAATATACTTGTACTACAAATAAATGAAGAATATAAAAATATTGGGACCAATGAAGGTTGTGTAATGAAGATGCCCTTCAAAGGCTTGCGCTCCTTCCTTACTTTTGATTTCTAATCACATAGACTTCATCGGTACCTCCCAGCCAATGCTAGGGGTATTCTTCTTCCCCCTTATCCCCCCAAGCAACAAAGGGGCCAAGCACAAAACCATAACACAATAGCTTCCAAGCTTTCCTCGCAAGGAAGAGCTTCCACTCTTTTCACAAGCTTGGAGTCCTAACTCTCACAAGTAAAACAAAGTCAAATCAAAATTCAACATCATAACATTGCTCAAAAGACCCCCTCGCCCCCCCCTTTTTCCCTTCTACAACATTTGTTTTATAGAAATATTCCTCACTAACACCAGTCCTCATGCACAAATAATTAACTTTTGATAATTTAATTAAAGGATTATTTACCCATTAAATGTGTCACACTCTCCCCAGGTTGCACAAGTAATTTCTCTTTTTATTTTTTTTAAATCCATTTTCCCTCACATTCCCCAATGTGTTCTTATTTTTCCTCTTAGTTGTCTCTTAGTTCCCTAATCTCTCAATTAATGATTGTCTCCAAACTAGATATTAGTTAGAGTTGGATTGAGAGTCTTCTTTTAGTTAGACTAATGTTAGGTTGACTCAATATTATATTCTATGTACACCCATTCTCTCAAGTTATTATTTATTTCTAATTAAAATCCCTTTTTTATTAATTTCATGCACACATGTGCATCTCATCAAATATTTAGATTTTACTTACTTTTTCCAAGAAACTGATTTATCTCAAATCTTTAACTCATGTCCTAATTCATTTATTTAAATTTATACTTAGACTCAGTCTTAGACTTAGGCTTAGAATTTTCTTAGGATTTATAATTAATAATCTATTTTTTAATAAATACTTTATTCTAACAAGGTCTAATCATCCCAATGTTTTCTAGGAAACCTAGTTTTATTGACTTGAGTTTCAATTGCATGACGTGCCCTTCAAGACGCACCTTCGTGCTCCAAGGGTGCCACTTGCATTTGACTTGTTCTGGAAGATTTTTCAACCCTTTGGAGTCAATACTCCATTCAATCAACCTTGTGAGAGACTAAGGCTTTCTTAGGAATAAGGATTTTTCCTTATTGCGCGCCCCTTAGAAATATTCATGAGCGACTGTCTTAGTCTGCCCTCACAACATTGTGAACCACTCAAACTAGGTAATCGTTAACCTACAATTCTATCCACAGTGGGAGTGCTAGTAGGGTGTCACAGGGACGTTGCCACACCTCTCCCTCAATGTCTGGTTTTCTATGCATGGCCCCTCTACTCCTTATGTGAGTCGGATTAGCAAGCATCGCCAAGCCTGCATCCATTGACAAAAACATTGTCAATAATTCCATATACATAAATCATACTAAAATAAATCACACATCACATGTGTGTAAAATGAAATACTCATAAATACAATCCACTCCCTGACTCAATCTGGAGTCCAAGGGAGTCCATCGATGCAATCAAAATCCTTAACCTATCATGTGTCTTGCAAACTCAGGATGACCCGTCAATAACATATGTCAATATATTTTCATCAGATTAACAATAAGTTACAATACATCATCGTCATCATATATAACCCATAAGAAAAATGAAATCATAATATACCATAATCGGATCAGTTGTACGCAAGTGTCCTCAAAGAATAATTTAATAAAAGTGTGCCCAGTAGAGCGGGATGTTACACTGTAACCTTTCCTCCAACCTTTTGTTTGGCACCCGATTCCATTTCTACGTATCTGAACTCGTCCTTCTCGACTGCCTTTACCTTAATTCTCTTCAACACTGCACTAGATATAAATCTCTCTGTAGCACCTGGATCTATCAATATACTATAATTTTGGTCGGTGATTGTACTTGATGTCTCTAGAACTGTGGATTGGTGCTCGGGCTGACAGTTGTTCACCACTACATGTATCCTATGGGCCTTTCCCAAATCTTCAACTGTAGTGGGTCAAAATGATCCAGCTACTTTGGCCTTCTCAATCAGATAGTCTTGTTGGTAATGTGGCTCACAAATGTCCAACATCCAGTCTCTGATCTAGTACTCATATTCCCCGAAGTAGAAGTTGTTGGCCTAAAAGTCTGTGATCCTGTTTTGTTATGTTAAACATGCCTAAACTGTTTCTGTTGTGGTCCTCTGTAAGGATTCCTCTACTAAGAAGTTTGTTTCCGTGGTGTCATGAACATAGGTCCTCTGGGCCTATCTCGATGCCCGAAACTCTGTCTGGATGGTGTCTAATGTTGTTGCGCTCTTGATGATATCAGTCCAATCTATCTAGAAGGAGTCCTACCCTGACCCCCATTGTTCAGCTCTTCCTCAGCTATGAGGGCCTTCTGAACTACATCGTGCAATGATTGAGTCATTAGGATTCTTAACTTCACACGAATATTGAAGTTAAGGTCGAAAACAAACTTGTTGACCTTTAAATTCTCCATGTTCATATGTGGAGCATACCTAAGTAGCTCCATGAATCTAGCCTCAAACTATGGCACCGTACGACCAACTTGTCATAAGGTGTTGAAATCATTAAGTTGACGTTCAATTAATTCCTCGAACAAGTACCTTTCTCAGGATTGTTCCTAGAACAGTTCCCATGACACATCTTCTATGACCATGTTTAGTTGAGGTAGGAGCTTCTTCCACCATAGAAGAGAACTTCCCTTCATCTGAAAGACCACCATGTGAACTTTCATGTTGGAGGTGTAATCACGAAGTGCGAAGCACATCGCCATATTCTCCAGCCATGCCTTGACATCTATGTCGTACATGGCACCCATGAACTTGGGAAAATTCACTTTCACGAGTTCTCTATGCATACTACTACTACCAATCGAAGCGCATTGTGAACCCTCATTAGGTACAGACACTATGCCCTCATCTCGATCTAGGTGGTTAATCAATTCCTAGGACATCCTCTGGAAGGATCTCATCATACTTACCACATCTCCCACAACAACCTGCTCTTCCTCAACATTATGCTCATCTCCATGGGGGTTAGACCTTTTTGGCGTGCGTACTATTAGAGGTGTCACACTTCTTCCTCCAGCACCACGTCGTCTACTTCCCTTTCATCCTCTAACCATGATTACCTACATGAAACATTTTATATTTTTATTAGCGATCAAATTCAATCATTTAGTTAACACAGTGGAAGGCGTAACATTCCAATGTCTCATGGTTGAACCCACTCTAATACCATATGTAACAACCCATCTGTTACAACATATAAGTAAGTGATAACAGTGAGATTTTTTTTTTTTAACATCATTAGAACAAGTGAAACATGATATTAACATACTTCAATAATACACATTCTATTTCATTCATCTCATTGCACAACAAGATTTAGATACAACTTCAATGTATTAGAGATCTGCCACATCACATAAGATAACATACAATGTCTACCCACCCAACCTATCTTGCAAGTTTAGGACCTCCAAGACAAATAATCAACGCTCAAGTCTAGGATTCATCCGATTTATTTTGACCATTTAAGGTCTCAAGACTGGCAACTATTCTGAGGAATATGGAAGTATTTAATTCCCATAACTTCAATCTATTCTAGAGTTCAACTATAATTCCCATCATTCTTAACTACAATTTCTTCAAAAACACAGAAAATAAGGTAATGTGGTAACCACTTCATAACACAAATGTATAGTATTACAATAATTCATTATCTTACTATTTTAAAGGATAGGAAGAATTTCAATAATATCATGACATAAACTTAACGGTAAAAACCAGAGACCTTCAACAACAAATATATTATAAATGACAGTTTCAACTTACTCAAGTTTACTTGGAATAAGTGTGACAACCCTCCATGGTACAACCATGTAGGTAGATATCTTATTTACATAATATTTTAAAAGAAGAAAATAAGAGAAGAGAAAGTCTCTCAACCCTGAGAGGAGACTGCAAGCTTACTTTGAACTTTCTGAACTAACAGATATTGTGATGAAGTAAAATTGCATCTGTGTGTTGTTTGTTTCTATGAAAGAGTTAAAAAATATTGTTTTGAGTCCCTAAGTTTCTCTTCTAGGAACCACAATTCTAAGTATGCACGGTGCCAAGCAAGAGGTATGCAGGCAAGCCTTTTAAAAGTCCCACCCAAGATTAATAAAAAGACACAAGGTGTGCACAGAGTCCACTCAAGGGAGACCTTGATCTTTGGAAGATCGGAAGCTCAATAGAGACAATGCCAAACTACATAGAGTAAGCACAAGAGGTTCACAAGAAACCATTTAAGTCCAAAGTTTAGGAGGGTGGTGCAAGAGAACGTTGAAGTTCACTTCAACAAGTGGCGAAGCTCAAGAAGTAAAATGTGTGCATAGTTCCAAGTGGGAATATCAAGAGGGTGAAATCCCTTGATAAGAATTAGTGGACAGGATCTGATCGTGAGGAGTCGAAATCACCACAATCGTCCGATCAGACTAGACTAGTGCACTCATTAAACCTCGATTCCTTTAGACTTCGTGACTTCGACGGTTTGGAACACTTAGAGTTGTTGGGGCATGGAGCCCTGAAGCTTTGAAGCCTGGAATTAATCCCGACCGTAGATCGTTGGATAAGAGCGAGCCATAGATCTTTGAGTTATTCAATATTTGGCACTCCAACTAGTTTGAGACGTAACTGATAAGGATTAAGAAAACCACAAAGTTTTGAAGTCCAGAAGTGAAGGACAGTCGTAGATATAGTGATCAAACGAGAGTCGTTAGATCTATGAGCCTTCGTCTTTCGGTGGTTCGGTAATTCAGTACTTTGGAAAAAATTTAGTTGTAGCTTTTAAAGGTTAAGAAACCCCAAAGCTCTAAAGTCCTGAAGTAAAGGACAACCGTAGATATAGAGATCATTCAAGGACCACTAGATCTCTGAGCCTTCGTCCTTAAGAGGTTCGGTAGTTCGACACTCCGGAGAAATTGAGTTGTTGTTGAAAAAATGTGAGGAACTCCCGGAGTCCTGAATTCTGGAGTGGACGTCAACCGTTGATAAAAGGGGAGTGTAAGTCGTTAGAGCCCCGAGCCCTTAAGCAGTTCAGTGATCCGGGTGAAACAGTTTAAAGTTGTGAATGTGGAGAAAACCCCAAAGTTTGGAGTTGCGGAGTTGATCTCCACCGTAGATTCTCGTGTGAGGAGAATCTTCACCATCCATTCGATTAAGTTCATAATCATTGACGAAGGGAAATGGATGGATAGGGTTAACCTACATCTGTCGGTCAACGTCGCTTATGACTAAATTCGGCTGGTAACACTCTGGGTAAACAAGAGTGTTGAAGTTGAAGAAACCTCCGAAGTGTCGAAATCTCGGAACTCCGAATAGCGCCTTTAGGGCCAATGTTAGGTTCCAGCCTATGGTCACATGCATAAATTTTCAAGGTAAAAGGGTATAACACCTAAGTTTAAAAGTAAATCAAAACTCCTGAAAACCTTCAAACAGGCATCCCACGATCCCAAAAATTTTAGAATTTAAAATACAAAAATACAAAGACTCCACGTTACTAGTAACTTCGGATTTATCCATAAATTCAACAGAGAATACACAATAAAATTCGGATTTAAACAAAATTCAATGAAGGTTGAATAAAAATGAAATTGGAATGAAAAAAATTCAGCAGAGATTTCCTTGATACAAAATTTGAATCTATTGTATAATTCAACAGAGATACCACAATATGAGTTCATTTAGGATTCAAAAGGAAATTCAACATAGAACTCACGAATACGAATTTGGTGTTAATTCCATAGTTTGCCAGCGAACAATATACTATTAATTTCTTTAAATAATATCAACTAAAAACTCCGATCACGTGAACTTCAAATATGAATAAAAATACCAATTTTAAAACATAGACCATACACAATATAAATTTGAATTTTACAATGAGGATCAAGCCACTCAAATTAGAGTTCGGAAAACGCCTGAAATTACAATGAAAACTGGAAAATTGTAAACACTGTAACTATTATTCGATCAGAAACAATTGAAACAATTGGCATTTAGACTTTCTAGTGATTCTACAATGGCCATACCAAATCTAACACACTAATATACTCCTACTACAAATAAATTCAACATATAAAAATATCGGGACCAATGAAGGTTGTGAAATGAGATTTTCCTTCAAGTCTTGCACTCCTCTGTTCTCTTACTTGCTAATCAACAAAACTTCCCCGGTACCTCCCATCCAATGCTAGGGGTACTCTTCTTCCCCCTTATCCCTCCAAGCCACAAAGGGGCCACACACAAGAAACCAAAAATAATAGATCCAAGACTTGCCTTGCAAGGAAGAGCTTCCACTCTTTTTGCAAGCTTGGTATCCCAACTCTAACAAGTAAAACACAGTCTAATAAAAATTTGGCAACATAATTGTTGGATTACTGATAGGGAGGTGAATCAGTAATAAAGCAATTTAATCCTTTTTAACCATATAATCCGAGTGTTATATTAATGTAGCATTGTAGCATTATCATCCAATAACTGCAGAGTAAATAAGCAATGAACAAATGGACAATCATACACATACACAGTATACCAATGTTTGACGTGGAAATCCAAAGTGAGAGAAAACCACATACTGTTTTTTCTTATATGTCTTGAAGAATTACATTCATTCGAAGCACCAACTTCCTTTATTTTCCAGCTGCAACTGGAAGGAGGCTCCCACCCCCTTGTTTCTCAAGCTACAACCTGAGGGAAGCTCCAACTCCCCTATTCTCTAGCTACAACCAGAAGGAAGCTACAACCCCCTATGTTCTCCAGCTACAACTGGAAGGTGGCTACAACCACCTTTCCTTGCCCCGTCCAACTGCCCTGAAGTAGAAGTAGAATGATGGAACCACTGTCACACTATCACTGTGAGATAAACCATTTTAAACCTATACCAATAAACCTGAACCATGCATCAACCATGCATCAACTTGTACCTCAACCTGTAATCAACTTGTACCATAAACAATTGCATCAACCATGCACCAACTTGTATCAAACAACCTGTAATTAGGGAGGTGAATCAGTAATAAAGCAATTTAATCATTTTTAACCATATAATCCAAGTGTTATATCAATGTAGCATTATCATCCAATAACTGTAGAGTAAATAAGAAATGAACAAATGAACAATCATACACATACACAATATACCAATGTTTTACGTGGATATCCAAAGTGAGAGAAAACCACATAATGTTTTTTCTTATATGTCTTGAAGAATTACATTCATTCGAAGCACCAACTTCCTTTATTTTCTAGCTGCAACTGGAAGGAGGCTCCAACCCCTTTGTTTCTCAATCTATAACCTGAGGGAAGCTCCAACTCCCCTATTCTCTGGCTACAACCAGAAGGAGGCTACAACCCCCTATGTTCTCCGGCTACAACTGGAAGGTGGCTACAACCACCTTTCCTTGCCCCGTCCAACTGCCCTGAAGTAGAAGTAGAATGATGGAACCACTATCACACTATCATTGTGAGATAAACTATTTTAAACCTGTACCAATAAACCTAAACCATGCATCAACCATGCATCAACCTGTACCTCAACCTGTAATCAACTTGTACCATAAACAATTGCATCAACCATGCACCAACCTGTAATCAACCTGTAACATAAACAAGTGCATCCAACCATGTACCAAGTATGTACAAATCATGTTTCAACTACTCATCAACTATGACTCATCAATATGTACCAACATCATCAACTATACACCTCATGTATGTGCCAACTCATCAACTACTTGTCTCAACCATGTACCCAACATGTACCTTAACCAAAATCCCTCATCAATTTCATCATCCAAATATGATTTGTAAATATGTAATAGACCCGGTGTATATGATCACATACCTGCAAACCTTCCTTAACTTTCACAACAAGAGACTATCATTTTCATCAAACTTTTCTTTAGTCTCACATGACTAGTTTGGGATTAGTCAACAACCCTAATTTAAAATAATCATAACTATGTACATGTAATGAATAAAGATAAAATAGTACACAGTGTTCTTCAGTTTGTTCTATGCAATTCCTCCAGGTGTCACTACTTTGAACCTCTCAGAAAAGGAGTGATAGCAAAAACGACATACCTTGCTGAATTCTGGCTTATTCTAGAGAGCGACCTTGTAGAGCGTTCCCCGCATGGAATATTTGTTGAATCAATCAGAAAATGTTACACATAATACTAAAGACTATAATATAACCAAAACATTTGGTCTTACTTAATTTGGATTTGTTAATAAAAATTTATGACGTTTTTACCTGAAACACTTGTTTTAGACTAGTTTTAGGACTAGCCACAAACCCTATTTTCCACGGAGTGTAACTCCAAAAATACAACAACCCACAAGATGAAATTTTTACCAAAGATACTTGGATATGTTTCCTCAATGACCTATCAGTTTCACGGTCTGATTCATTCTACAAAAAAAAATTATTGCGAAAATGGTGAGATGACCTGTAAATAACATACCTTAGAAAGCATCATCAAATGAATTTATCCTCCCTTGAATTATGGTCTTCTTTTCTTCATCTTCCCTCTGAAATTTGGCTTAGATATCAGTTGGCTACCTTAGTCACCTACAAATATTCAATATTCTCAAGTGTGATATAAAATGAGAGATCCTTTCCTCTTATTTATACTCTCCAAGTAGCTTCCTTAGAAACATCTTCTAGGTCACTTTGTCCACTTTCCTTATTTTAGGGTTAACCCACTTCTAATTTCTCCATTAAATTTATTATTTAAATAATTTCTTTTGTATTCACTTTGAATTATAGTACACTCATCACTTCAATTTATTATTTACCTTCTAAAATATCTTAAACCACTTTGACTACTTTGACCTTTTGGGGCTTCTAGATGACATATGAGGGTCCTCCAACTTCGTAAGGCCATCAATCTCAAACCGTGAGGAGTTATGTGACGTTCCACATACCACCAGAAATGGCATGACATGTACTATCCATATAGAATAGTCTTACCTTAAAATATATCAAAACTCATGCCATTATCCATCAAAAAATCTTGGGTCCATTACCCAAACCTGGGTTCTCCAACTTATCATGGCCATAACTCTTTAATCGTGAGGAGTTATGTGACTTTCCACATACCATCGAAAATGGAATGACATGTACAATCCATATAGAATAGTATTACCTTAAAATACATTGAAATTCATACCATTATACGTGAAACATACTTGGGTCCATTACCCAAACCTTTGTGCTATCAGAATTCGCTACCGGACTTTCTTCAAGGGTTGACATCAATGAAAACCAACCTTAATCAATAATATATCCCTTTGGCATTGATGGAAACACTCTGATGCAATACTGAAATCATGTCATGCAATACTGAATTCATATCACTCATGCTCCCCCTGGAACCATGCCTCTATCCTCTGCATCTATGTGACCATTTCTCCCCCTGGGGTCATGGGTTTGTCCTCTACATATGATAAATCTCTCTCCCTTTGTCATCAATGGAAAAGGTATCTTTCCATCTGGGGATGCTCCCCCTAACTGAACTATCTGATCTCCCAACCTAAACTATCCTCTTTATGGTGCTTCCTCGTGTACATCTAAGACATATAAGATAAGCATTCAAAAGCATTCATTTTGGAGTAGAAATAAACATGAGTCTCTAGTGAAGATACTCAAAGGCTTCCTGTGGAACCAGTTTTGTAAATATGTCTGCCACTTGTTAATTTGTGCACACATACTCAACTCTGATGTTCTTTTCTGCAACCTGTTCCCGTAGAAAGTGATACTTGATTTGAATGTGCTTTGTATTGGAGTGCATCATTGGGTTCTTTAAGATACTAATGGCGCTTGTATTATCACAATAGATTGGAATGGGCTCATTATACTCAACCTGTATATATGTCAGAGATTGTTTCATCCATAGAACCTGTGTACAACATGATGTTGCTACAATATACTCTGCATCGACTGTATATAGAGATTATGATGATTGTTTCTTGCTTAGCCATGATACTAAACACTCACCCAATTAGAATGTTGCTCCATTGATGCTTCGTCGATCATCAATACAACCTGCCCAATCTACATCTGTGTAGGAAATAGGTGATATATCCTTTCCTTTTGGATACCATAATCCAAACTCCTATGTTCCTTTCAGACATCTGAAAATCCTCTTCACTACTAATACATGTGATTCCTTTGGTGCTTCTTGAAATCATACCACCTGTCCAACTTCCTGCATTACATCTAGTCTGGATGTTGTCACATATAGTAGGCTACCAATCATTGACCTGTATTGCCTCTGATCTGTAGACTTTGAATCATCATCTTTGCTTAACTTGCAACTGGTTTTCATGGGAGTGATAACCGGTTTGCAATCTTCCATTCTGAACCTCTTTAGCATTTCTCTGATATACTTGGTTTGAGAAATAAAAATTCCTTCATTGCTTTGACATATCTGAAATCCCAGAAAGAAGGATAGTTCTCCAAGTAATGACATTTCAAATTCATTATGCATATCCTTTGCAAATTTTTGGCTTAACCTGTCATCATCACTACCAAAAATAATACCATCAACATAAACTTCAATTAATAAAATACTATCTTGGCTTACCTTGATGTAGAGGTTGTTGTCTGCACTTCCTTTTCTGAACCCTGTCTGCTGTAGATATTTATCCAGTCTAGAGTAGCATGCTCTAGGAACCTGTTTTAGACCATACAAGGCCTTCTTTAATTTACATACATAATTTGTGTTCTCTGACAACTGAAATCCTTATGGTTGTTCAATTTAGACTTCTTCTTCAAGTTCCCCATTCAGAAAATCTAATTTTACGTCCATCTGATACACTTTAATATTTTTGGAGCATGCATAAGCTAAAAGCAATCGGATTGCTTCCATTCTGGAAACTGGGGAAAATGTCTCTTCAAAGTTGATTCCTTCAACCTGTGCATATCCTTTACATACCAATCTAGTTTTGTTCCTTGTAGCCTTCCCATCTTCATTCAATTTATTCCTATATTGTGTCGATCACATTCTTATCCTTTGGTCTTGGAACCAATTCCCAAGTGTCATTTTTCTCTATTTGATCCAATTCTTCATCCATGGCCTTGTTCCAAAATTCATCCTTGTTGGCCTCTTCAAAATAGGCTGGTTCAATCATAGATGTGAGTGCTAGGTGCATTTGTTTTGGTGAATGGATTCTTCGTTTAGTCTCAACTCCTGCGTCTTTGTTTTTGATAATCTGATCTGAAGGATTATTCTTCTGTACTTGTCTGCTAGGTGTTTCTGGAATTACTTGTTGAACTTTCTCTTATGTTTCTGTCGAGTTCTCTTCATCTTCCCCTTCTTTTTCATCTTGTGTTTCTTCTTCGTAAAGTTGTTCCATTGATTCATTTTCTTCTTCCTTGAATTCTTGTCTACCTATTTCATCAATTGTTACGTTGATGTTTTCCACCACTTTGTTCAATCTCAGGTTGTAACACTTGTATTCTTTTCTTTTACTTGAGTAACCAACACGTAATCATTTGTCCACACGAGAGTCAAACTTTCCCATTCTGTCATATTCTCTTTTGATGTAGTATTTTCTTCCAAAAACTCTAAAGTGCTTTACATTTGTTGGTCTTCCTTTCCATAGATCGCAAGGAGTTTTTTCAATGTTGTTTTTGAGCATTACTCTATTTTGAATGTGAATTGATGTATGCATTACCTGCCTCCAAAAAATATCTGTCAATTTGGAATCCATTAGCATTGTTTGAGCCATTTCTTATACTGTCCTATTCTTTATTTCAACAACTCCATTCTATTGAGGTGTCCTAGCAACGAAGAATTGTCTTTTTATTCCATGACTATTGCAGTAGTCCATAAATTCCTTTGAAGTGAACTCTCCTCCATTATCAAATCTCAAGCATTTGATTTTTGAATCCATTTCATTTTCAACCATTTCCTTGTAGATCTTGAAGTTTTCAAAAGATTTTGACTTATTCTTGAGAAAGAAAACTGCGGTCATTCTTGTATAATCATCAACTAATAACATAAAGTATTTCTCACCTTTTAAGCCCTTTGTTGTAGTTGGTCCAACTAGATCAATATGCACAATTTCCAGTGGTCTTGTCGTTGAATATTCCTTTGATTTGAACCTGGTCTTTGTTTTCTTTCCTTGTTGACAATACTTGCATAAAGTGTTGGTTGGTTTCGTGATCTGGGGCATTTCTCTGACTACTTCTCTTTTGCTGACTTAGACAAGGTTATCAAAATGTATGTGACCCATTATTCTGTGCCATAGCCAACTTTCATCTTCTTTTCCTAGACACCACTTTTCATTTCCAATTTCACTTAACAAATATATGTTGCTTGAAGTTCTCACAATTGTAACAATCAATTTTCCTGAACCTTATTTTCTTATCTTGCACTTTTGTGAATCGAAAGTAACTTTATGACCTTGGTCACACATTTGACTCACACTTAGAATATTATGTTTCATATCTTCTACTAGTAGAACATTTTCTTCCTTTGTATTCTTGTTTCCAATTCTGACTATGCCTTTTCCAATGATTTTCGCTGAATCATCATTTCCGAAGGAGACTAATCCATCTCTTTCCTTTCATAATGTAGGAAACATATCTCTATTACCTGTCATGCATTTTGAACACCCA